>JADBJO010009967.1:45000-50000 GCA_016801955.1 Conus betulinus
CAAGACATACTAAACAGGTGGCTTCTGGAGAAATAAGGCTCACTGAGATCAAGGCAGATGAATAGGGTGCTACCGGAAAATTTAGAGCCGTTGTTACCGAAGCGTGACTGGAGAATTAAAGGTCATTGAAATGAAGCCTGACTAACGAAGTGGGAGCCTGAGAGTGAAGGGTTATTGAACTGCTGGCCACTGGAGGAAAACGTTTATCGATTTAGTTTTCGATGGTTAAAAAATAGATGGTTAGTAGTTTAAATTCTGACCCCGAAATGTTACGACGTGTATGTATGCCTAAAGTTTTGATTTTGAACACCAAAACGGAATATGTCACTTGTATGTAAAAGTATGCTTATTTAGAAGTGGAAATCATATGTCCATCCAATGTAATTTTGCAATGGGGGAAAAAACGATTCTGAAATCATGCAGATACAAAGACGTTGGAAACAGAGATAGGTTATTCCTTTGACTTTCCCCTTCTGATTAAAGAAACCAGACAATTTCTATTTTGATTCCAATACCATTTTATATGGTCAAACATTCGTAACGCCTATGTTGATAATCTCACTGTTCATAAATTCTGTAGCTCATTTCATCATTAAGTTATAAGTCCTTATTAAGTTAAAGGCTTTCTTATAAAATCAGTAACAAAAAAAAATACCGGATGAATTTTCGTTTTGTAGTAGCTGTTTTGTTTGTTTTCTTTTAACACATTGATTGCTATGTTTTACACGAAGGCATGACCCAATAATGGATGAGTGGAAACCGAGCGTCATTATTCAATAAAATATTGACAACCTTAAAAAAGAAATAAGATATGGAACAAATGGTTTGGGTGTCGTCATTCAATTGCTATGTTCACTTCCCTTTCCTTTGTTTCTCTATCCCTCTCTCCAGTTGTTGAAAATGTCATTCCAGAGTTTGCTATATAAAAGATCGGTATTGAAGACCAAAGTCGGAAGTGGTGGAGAAACTGAGATTCTATCTCTTCTGGTGTGATTCTGTGGCGTGTGGGTTTCTGAGCGCGTTTGGCCCCTTGACTCGCTCTTCTCTTACTCCAGTCCCCAAACTGAAGATTCAGTGTACCCAGTAACCAGCCGTTTGGCACAGCTTCTCCACCACGTTCCCCCTAAGGCGGATCAGATCCTACGGAGAGGCTGAGGAGTGTTGGAACCACCCGAAGCCTTTTCCGTGGAAGCCAAACACGACCTCAACGACTTGGACACCCTTTATGGGCTGTGATCAAAGCTGAGCGTTCACAGGCGTGTGCGTGTTTCTGTGTATTCTTCTACTACCTCTTCCTCTTTTTTTTTGTCCTTCTATCTATCCCTTTCGTTCATCCTTTCCTTATCGCCCCTCGTTCAGTGTCGCTTTTGGTTTTTCTCTTTTTGGGAGTGCATGTAACCCCCCCCCCCCCCCCCCCCCCCCAACCCCCGAAAAGCTGAGATGAGGTTGAGAGTACAAGACAGAAGTAGAGGGGAGACACAGAAAGTTTGCAGCAGGAAAAAAAAGACAAAAAAAGTCAAAGAAAAGACAGAACAGATGCAACAGATACATTCCAGTTTCAGGATATTCGGTTATTCTCAATCGCATTTAAAGATCCACCAAAGACAAACTCTATCCACCTTTGTACCCTTCATCCTCAGAGCAAATGACATCCATCCTCCAATGAGCAGACCTTTTGCATTTACCTTGTTCGAGGACAAAGAGCTTATGCCGATCAACTTACATCTCAACAGACCCCTCCCTATCACCCATCACCCCTCCTTATCCCTTCCAACCAGATCAATACAGTAAGAACACTTCTCAATGTTAAGCCACATTGCTACGGTGATTTGCAAAGAAAAAGAGTTCTCTCCTCTTTAGTTTCCATCTCCGAAGGAAACAACATTCGTTACCCAATGGGGAGACGTTTTTCACACAGCCCAAACGACGCCAGATGTTACGGTAATCAATCGACAGCCCGGCTACACGGCTCTTCCCTCCACCCACCTCCTCCTTTCCTCCATCCCACTCCTTCTCTTCTCCCAGTACCCAAGTGCTACACCTCCTTCCGCTGTCATTTCTGGTCAGTCTTCGGTCGTGTCTTGATTCCTTCTCTCACTCACTGCCTCCCTGACAGCTTGCTTGCTGGCCACTGTGTCAACGTTTTACCTAAGTACATTGCTGAATATAGCTTCCTTTTGTTCACCTTCTCCCCTTTCTGAGGAACTGGAATGTTGCCTTGGCACCAATGTCTGTGTTGATCTTTCTCTGTAGGGACTGTCTGCAGTAGTGGGGGAAATTGGCGTTGCAGGTGGAGGGAAGTTCAAGTGGTTCTATGAAGAGAAAGTGGGGGGGTAAGGGGGTGGGAGAGGTAAACAGACACAGGCAGAGATGTAGAGAGATGGAAGTTAAAGACGATGAAGGGAAGTGTAAAATATAAGGGATCGGCAGACAGACAGACCGATACTGATGGAGAGGGAGGGGGAGTGGGGGAAGAGGGAATACTTCTTGTATTCATGTCCTTCCCAGCAGCTATATATATGCTAGATATCTTTTTTTTTTTTAATTTTCCCTCACCTATCGAACGTGGAGAAGGAGTACCGTATCTTTAATATGCATATCTGATCTTCAGCTCCTGCACACTGTTCTATGCAAGACCTGGCATGATCAGCCATCTTCGTAAACACACTGCACCCACTGACGGCTGAAGTCGTGGTCATCTTCACCCGTGAAGGACAAACCACACACATGAAGCTTCGGTTGGTGGAGGACAAGTCTGACGTCCTTTCAGCTGGAACCCCCTGAGGCGAGCTGGTCCCAGACAAAAGTCGCCTGCATCAGGTTTGTTCATTCATTGACCAGAAACCTCCTTCTCCACTCCCACCCCCCTCTATCCCCAGTCACTGCCCAGAGTCCGGCCTGTCATGGAGACTCCATCAGTCCAAAAACTTGGGGGGGGGGGGGGGTAAACTTTTTTTAAGACATTAATGATTAGATCCCACGACTTTTCTTTTGCGTGCCATGTCTTCATTATTACATCTTTCCTTCTCCGACCGCCGTGAGGCCATCGTTTTCCATCGTCACCAAACTGTGGACTAAAGATCATTGGAGTTACAAGTATCGACAAGATCATGGGGGCTGTCGTTAGACGGACGTGGTGGCGCCTTCCGGGGGAAGAGCTCACTCAAGCCGCCGCCTCTGCGACTAAGCAATTATTGTCGTCAATAGGTGTCTTAGTAGGTGGTGTCCTGCGTATGTTAGATCAGAACAGGCGCCACTGAACACCACTGAAGTGACTCACCAGCAGTGCAGTGTCTCTTCCGATGGGTTGCCTCTCTTGACGACTTGACATTGACTGCTCCCTGTAGATTGCTGGTGCGTGGGCTGCAGCGGGCTAGGCCTGGCTGTGGCTGTGGGCGGGATTTCAGAGTGAGTGGCGTGGATGCAGTGCCACTGAGGTGGCACAGAAGATGGGACAGAAGAAAACTCATTGGAATTTCACTGGGACCATGACCATGGTTTACACGCTAAAACACGGTGGGTCTTCCAGATCTCACCGCTACCGGCCAAATGTTCCACAGACATCCATCCTTTGAATCCTGACCTCGTGGTGACTTCAGCTGATTTTTTTTTTTTTTTTTTCTAATTTATCGGCTGAAAGATCGTGTTCGGCGGCGGATATATGTAGGATGGAGATGAAAGAAGTACAGGATTTCCATTTCTGAGGAGGATTTTGATCCGTCAACTTGGGGGGGGGGGGGGGGAGGGGGGTCTGTGGGTCTGTATGTGTTTGTTTGCGTTCTCTGTGTGTGTGTGTGTGTGTGTGTGTGTGTGTGTGTGTGTGTGTGTGTGTGTGTGTGTGTGTGTGTGTGCTGGCAAGCTTGCGAGCTATGAGGGTGCGGTTTTTTATGTTTTTTGGGGGTTTTTTTTGTTGTTGTTTTTTTTTTTTGGGGGGGGGAGGTTGCATAAAACAGTTGTGAGTGCGATGGCATAAATGCATGTGCACGTATAAACATCAGTCTCTGCACTGTATTAGAAAACTGAAGACGAAAAAGACTGGAACTGGAAGACAAAAAAAAAAAAAATACCAAGAGAACGAAAACAAAATGACACGGGGAAGCCTATAACGACAGCAGTCAAAAGAGGCTCCTGGGGATTAAAGCCAGAGTTAGTGAAAGAAAAACAGCGGGAGTGTGTGTGCATATGAGAGAGAGAGAGAGGAGAGAGAGAGAGAGAGAGAGAGAGAGAGAGAGAGAGAGAGAATCAGAGGGAGACAAGAGCACTTGCTGCTCTTCCTATTTTTTAGTCCCTGCCTCTTCCTCCCCACACACACTTTCCCCCCCCCCCCCTCTCTCTCTCTCTCTCTCTCTCTCTCTCTCCTACATTGGGTTCCATCCTCACGAACCTGTTGACGTCATATCGTCTGAACGTCACTGGGACCAGGGCACGTCATGCATGCTCTGACAACAGGGATCTTTGAATATCATATCATCAATCACCGCTGTCAGGTCCCTTCATCAAGCGTGTCTGAACATTTCCTGGCTGCGAAGGAGGATGGGAGAGACTGAAGAATACAAAAGGCGACAAAGACAGTGAGAGAGAGAGAGAGAGAGAGAGAGAGAGAGAGAGAGAGAGAGAGTACGCTGACGAATGCGTCTGTCTGCCCGTCTGTTTTTTCTCTGTCCCTTTGTCTGTGTCTGTGCATGCGTGTACGTATGTGTGCTTGGTCGGTCTGACTGTCTGCCCCCCCCCCCCCCCCCCTTCTCTCTCTCTCTCTCTCTCTCTCTCTCTCTCTCTCTCTCTCTCTCTCTCTCTCTCTGCGCGCGCGCGCGCGAGTGTGTGTGTGTGTGTGTGTGTGTGTGTGTGTGTGTGTGTGTCGTGTGTGTGTGTGTGTGTGTGTGTGTGTGTGTGCGTGTGTGTGTGTCTGCGTGCGTGCGTGCGCGCGCATGCGTGCGTGCGTGTGTGTGTGTGTGCGGGGGGGGGGGGGGGGGGGGGGGCAGACAGTCAGACCGAGCCAGCCA
>JADBJO010009967.1:55000-56017 GCA_016801955.1 Conus betulinus
GTTTTCTGCAGAGATAACCAGCATCGAAGACTAAAGATAGTGCTATCTATATACAAAGGGTATCTTCCGGTCTCACCATATGCCATTGTGTTCGGAGTCCTGAAGTTTACACCTAAAATCTTTTTAATGTGAAATAGATTACAGATTCGATTACTTTCAATTGAGTGACATCCCAGATTTTCCGAAGCATACAACAGCATTGGTCTGACCTGTGCTTCAAACAACTTGAAAAACATTGTCATATTTATTCCTCCTAAACTCCACATGTTGTTTTAAGAATACCAACGACTTTTGCTTTTGCCCTCCGAACTATCTTCTTCTTCTACAATACATTCAACTGATAATTTGGTTGTAAAAGTGAAGCCCTAAGTACCTACAACTATTCACAATCGGTATCTTATTTCCTTTATAAAACCATTTTTCTAAACTTAAGATAAAACTCCCTTTCTAAATACCACAACTTTAGTTTTTCCCTAAATTCACCTTTAGTCCTAGTTTATCTGATGCGTTTGGCTAAGTTATTCAAACTGATTTTAGAATGCCGACAGGGGTAGTAGATATGAGTACAATTTCGTCAGCAACAACAAGAGAAAGATTTTCTTTTTACACCAGGGTAAAATCTGGAATCTATGTCTTCCCTTTTCCTGTTACTGTTCTCTTCAGCGACATCAGATATTATGAAGAAAAGATCAGGGGAGACAAATCTTGTTTTCCAACCCGCCTGGACACTCGAAGAAATCTGACATAGTTGCGCCCTATCTTACGCATGCCTGAACGGAAGAGCACATACTACGTAACCTGCGAATCCTTCTTATAGAGCCTTGTTCCAAAGACTATCTCTGGGTTCCTGAATCAAACGCTTTTCATATAATCTTAGTAAGGCAACTTATAATTTTACCTTTCCGTTCTGTTTGATGTTTACCTACTCTTTATCATTGCTATTAAAGCGAAAATATATCGACAGTGATAGTAGAAGATTTTTTAACGAAATCCTGCCTGTTTCTTTCACAGATTTTT
>JADBJO010009967.1:56493-71493 GCA_016801955.1 Conus betulinus
ACACCACACATAGCGGGCTAGCGGGCGGCGACGCGCGCGCTAGAGCCTGCGCCTCACGCCACGACCAAACACCCACCTCTCAGACACCCGCCATAGCATCGACAAGACAAACTCACAACACCTGGCCTGCCAAGCATCAAGCAACACAACCATAGGCGTGGACATCGCAAAAACCCACTCAGACACTCGGCAAAGTGGATTAGGGGAAGTTGGTACTTTTTGGGGGGGGGCGGGTTGGGCGGTGGGGGGGGGGGGGGGGGGGGGGGGGGGGGGGGACGGGGGAGGGGGGGGGCGGGGGGGGTGGGGGGGATTACGACTGGAAGAAAGAAAAGCATGGGGTTAGTTTTGATGATTCCGGCAGAAGTTGAAGAAGAAGCAGGGCCTGAAAGGTAATAGTGAAGGTTGTATGACACTGATGGAAGGAAGTGTATTCCAGACAGATGGGTCCTTGGAAGGAAAGAGAACGCTTTGACCAAAAGATTTTGGTCTTCTGATGACATGTTTACGTTTAGACGCCTTGCAAAACAGCCTGGCAGCGCTATTCTGAACCTTCTGCAGTTTATTGATTAGGTACTTTGGTGAGCCAGCCAAGAGACTGTTGCAGTAGTCCAGCCTTGAGAGAAACTTGGGAACAAACCAGAGTTTTTGTGGCTTCAATGGAAAGGAAGTGTCTGACTTGAACTGATCTTACGTATTTCCAGATATGCTGCCTTGCAAACATTAGACACGTGGTGCTTGAAAGAAAGGGGGTGGAATCAAAAGTCACACCGAGGTACGAGCTGGGATGAGAGTTGAATATCGGAACTTCCGATACTGATGAAAGGAGGAAGGGATGGAAGGGAGGGATGAACCTTGGAGTTTTGGGGATAGGAGCAAGAGAGAAGAACTTCAGTTTTGTCGTCATTCAGCTGCAACTTATTCAAAGTCATCCAATTCTTTAAATCTTGTGAACAGCCTTTTAACATCACTGACAACATCCTTGAGTTCAGATACCAGTGCTTGACTTGTACATCTGAGTGTCATCAGCAAAACTCTATGCAGCAATGAGTGCTGATCGATTAATGTCTGACACAGGTCTGACATACAGAGCAAACAGAACCGGCCCAAGGACGGAACCTTGCGGTACCCCACCACAGGTTAGTGGTGTAGGAGATGAATCAAGAACAGTGCCCTGAATGCCAAAAGAAGTTTGGATTCTGGAAAGGAGAATCAATGCATGATAATGTGTGTCAAATGCCGCGGTGAAAGAAAACGATCCAAAAGAGAGAGAAGGGAGACTTTGTCATCATATCATTCATCTAACACAGACACAGATACCGGGCCCGAAAGTAAACTTGAGTGAAGTAAGTAGGATGGATAAGTGACCTGATGATGCTAGAGAAAGCTAGTCCTACAAGTGCAAAAACAGTGGATAGAAGTGGGCAAATATGACATAACATTCCTGTTTGCATGTATTCAGGAATAATTTTCATGGGACGGTACTCCACGTCCATGTACAGTTGTTGTCAACCAATCATACCTGGGAACGCGATGATTGTCAACTTTTCTTCGATTAAAAAAAAAAATTCTTGATAAACACGGAAGAGAACTCTTGTTATATTCTGGTGTCTGCCACATGTTTGCAATCAGCACGAGGCCGGCCTTAAGGGAGATTAATCACATATAATTCGCTTTGCATGCACCATTCAGTTTAAGTTTTGTCACAACGGCTGTTTGAATGATGCCCAACACATAATTTAGGCTTTGAACTGCTTGCCATGAAATCCTAACTCCATCATGAAAGACTTCACCCTATCATTCAAAAGGAAAAGAAAGAGATCGTGTATGTGGAAGGAACAGGGGAAAGAATCCAGGCTGAGCCCTGGATTAAACAGTATATTACTATTAAATACATTTTTGAATACTTAAGATTCGAGACGGAACTGACTGCTGACGCTTTGTCAGTCAAAATGGTTGAACAAGCTGGAGTACTTACCCAGTCATTGCCATGTACTTTTTACCATAAACTTTGTGGTCTATGACATCAAAAACCCATGTGAAATCAACAAACACAGACTCTACAAAATTCATTTTGATTTTATGTTTGGTAAGCCGGTGTTTAACTAATCTTTCGGAATAGATGGCTGAATGCATATCAAAGTGATTTTTTTTTTAACCAGCATCTCATCGACTGCCTAGCATGACAAAATTTCATATTCATTAGCACCATGTCTGATTTCTGATGTCATTTCTCTGAGGGCCCCCTGAATAACACAGCGCTCACGTAGAAAAGATCTATACATTGGCATCGGTATTTCGAAATATCACCTAGTGCATTTTGTAAAGGGACGATTAACATTCGTAATGTTGAACTGCCTGCTGCGGTACAGTGACATTTTGAATGCACAAATCATAGCGTGGCTGATTGTAAGACTTGGAGTGGAGAGACGTGGCGAGAGCGGCGTTGAGAAGAAGAGATCGGAGACGCGAGATGAAGGAGAAGATTTGAGAACGAAGTTGGAGATCTGCGAGACGGCATGAATAGATGCATTTTCGATTGAAGATGAGACTCTTCCGGTCTAGCGACGAGATGGGAGAAGCAGATAAGAGACTCTTACGACATTTTACTGTCATTCCTTTAAAGCTCTGGATGATAATCGGAATACACAACATTACATGTAACATGGAATTTCGGACTTAGAATTATCAAAATGCCTTAGAAAATAGCATAATACATCACACACACACACACACACACAACACACACACACGCAAACACACCACATACACACACAACCTCTCTCAATCTCTCTCTCTCTCTCTCTCTCACACACCCACCAACCCACCCACACACAGCACAGACCGTACACACAGCACGCACGCACGAGCGCGCAAAACATAACACACAAACACAAACAATAAACACACACACACACACCCACACACTTTACACACACACACACATCACACACACACAGACACACACAACACACTATCAAACCACACACGCACACAAACACAAAAACTGATGCTCTACTATCTATCTAACTCCTCTCTACTAATCTCTCTACCGTCAATCTCTCTCTCCTCTACTATCATGCTGCCGTGCCTTCCGTATAGATGCGCTCCTGCGAGGCCTGACTGCCACGCGCGCGCCGCATGCTGTAGTAGTAGTACTTAAGATTTACGTCCTGCTACACAATACTGAATGATATATAGAACGAATCATAGTATTCTCTGTGTACACAAACACTAACACCCACACACAGTCACACACACACACACAAACAACACACACACACACACACAAAACACAACTACAACGTAACACATACACAGTGCCGTGCTTGTACCGGCTCCACAAGTCCATGCCTCAATCCAGAAGTCAACGGAAGCAAAAGGTGTTGGTTTCCATTGAAAAAAAAAATTCGCAGGCAATAGAAGTCCTCGCGAAAAGAAGCGTCTTCCTGAAGTGTGCGGTGGAATTGACTTCCATTACTTTTTTGCGATAAGAAAGCCCATCGTGCAATCATGGGTCTTCTCCACCAGTTCAAAAGGTCCCATAATGTATCTGATAGAACGGTGTGAGCCAGAATAGCCAACACAACATTATGTCATGCTGAAACAATTTAGGAGGTCGGCTTCCGAAAACCAGTTGTAGACAGGATAAGATTCTCCGTCATGTTAATAGTAATGACTTGGCAAAGAGTTTGAACTTACCAAAAATGAATGAAGAGAATAAAACAGGGAATCATAAAATTCAAGAAAATTAGATCTATGCATATAAGAAAACCCTTCACTAGCTCATAATGACGGGAACCCTATGTAATAATGCCCTGTTTGAAGACACTGCTCTATTTGATCTTGGCCGTGCCTCTCCTATCCTTTCGTCCGCTTGGAATCGGAACTCATCAGAGGCAGACATGGCTGATTGTGTACTGTGCCTCATTTGGCGTCAAATCAGAGACACACTGAAGTCCCTATTCTGCGGTGTTCTCACCACCACGGGCTTCAAAAAAAAGAATCACAGCACCCAACAGCAGACCAAAGGGCAGTACATGACAACACAAAACGAAAGTGGGAGAGGAAAAAGTTGCTGGAAAAATTAACAACATGAGTCAACAGTCACAGTAGGGACAATCGTTTGATCCATTCCCAGGATGCAAGGTAGATCAAAAAGACAAAAATGGAACAAAAAAAAGAAAAAGAAAAACAAGCTGCAGTCGTGAGTGGTGGTCCCTCTGCTGTTCCGATAACCCAGCAATTGTTTCTTCATCTCAATTTAACTTACATAAATCATACATCACGGAGGATTGTCGCGGATTTAATGCAGATGTCAATGATTTAAAACAAGTTTTTATTCCCTGTCCATTGATTTTATGGACCGAGGAATGTTTAATTAAATCCATTCCTTTATATGAAATGTAGGTCATATGTGAGAAAATGGGTAATGTGACTAAATTATTGTTTTAGTTGCTGTGAATGTGGGTGGAGCACAAATATTTCTCAATTGAGATAAGTAAAGTTTACTTGACTTGACTGACTTACTTGAACGCTTCCAATTACTGGTGAATTTCTCCCACACAACAGTGGAAAAAACCCGCGCAGTGCCGATGCCATTTGACCAACATGCCATGTCATAATTGCCCTGAGGCTCGTTGTAATAACGAAGAGAGAGTAGAGCAAACAGGACAATGAACAAAAGTGGCACTTGTAATTCTAATGTTCATGTGCTGCCTATCGACCCGAACACCGCACGTGTTTTGTTCTGCCAGGACTAGCATTCCGATTGTTAATGTTCTTGTAGTGCACGGTCAAACTGTTGACCTATACGATAGAGAGTTGATTTTGTCAGCTTCACTCTTGAGAGTTAAGCTTCAGAAATGTTGTATCCTTCCCCTAACTACGACCACCATACTGATCCCGACAGGCAATTGATTTTGTAAGTTTATGTGTCTCAGCTATGCTTAGCAATCAATGAACACCTAAGCATACGGTCAAGAAGAAGAAGAAGAAGAAGAAGAGGAGAATGAGAGAGAGAGAGAGAGAGAGAGAGAGCGAGTAGTTTGGAGAGAGAGAGAGAGAGGAGAGAGAGATGAGAGAGAGATATGGCCTAACAGCTCCTGTTAGCGCGAGCTAGGTGATGCTGACATAATGGCGGACATTGAAAAACCCTTTGGTTATGAGCTCCCATTTGTATGAGCTGTCCGCGCTGCTGGTGCCCTGTTCACAAGCAGCAAGGAAGGAAGGTGTGTGTGTGTGTGTGTGTGTGTGCATGCAGATATTTATTGCTGAGCCCAACAACCATTGTGCGACAGGTCAGGCTTGCTTCATTCATATTTTCTGCTTCCATGTGCTTCACGTGCTGTCACACTCATCCCACGACTGACGAACTCTGACGACGCAACTCTGATTTTGTCCGTTCACTTTTACAACGGTTAACACAAAAAAATAATCAGCCATTCTGAAATTGATAGGCAAACATAAAATCCCTTTGTCCGTTTACGATTTGGTTTGTGCAATGGGTTTTGCTCTAAAAGGGTTTTCGGAGATGTTGAGAATATTACCCATAAGCATCTAAGGATCTGTTGCGAATTAATACTTGACATACCCTGCCATCCCATGATTTTTAATTCAACACCGAAGCCGATAATAGCATAGACTTTAGTGGAATGTTACGTGATGTTTGCACGTCTCTAAATTAGCAAACGCGCCGAATATACACTCTGAGATGATAGCCCTGAATAGTGCAAAGAAACTGAAGAAGAGAAGAAGATGATGATGATGAGATGATGAGGATGATGATGTCATTATGGGACGCGAGAGAGAGAGAGAAGAGAGGAGAGAGAAGAGAGGGAGAGAGTGAGATGATGAGAGAGAGTTGACGTGAGAGTACATAATCATTCAATTGTAAGAGATATCGAGGTCAGAAAGTGAATTTGACTGGACTAGATAACATGTACGAGATAACATGAGAGATAGAATAGAGAGAGAGATAGATATAAGAGAGAGAGAGAGAGAGAGGTGGTTTGGTTGAGAGTGTATTTGTTTATGTGTGTGTGTGGTGTTGTGGGTTTGTGTGTTGTGTGTGTTTGTGTGTTTGAGTGAGTTTGAGAGAGAAAGAGAGAGTACATATCATCACTGAGATGCGACGCTGAAAGTTTACTGAAGTAGATAGGATAGTATGAGATTTTAGGGAAGTTATCATTATGCATTCAACAACACACCAGACAAAGTATTGGGCTTGGCAGAATATAACACAACATTCCTCCCAATAACAGGCGTAAAAGCATTCAGCGGAACAGCAAACTACTAAGGGATGCGGGATGCACACGGCAGTTGCTTGAACGTTGCGTTTTTTCGCTAGTGGGCTTTGTAGTCATGAAATACGGGCGGGTACACCCCATGGGAACGCTCCCTCAGGAGGTTATGTCGCGTCATCATCCAGTGGCCATTACACTATTCATCTGCCAGGGAGCAATTATGTCCCTTGACGTCTCAAGGGAATGCCCGTGCGTGCCTGTACCATATGTTAACAGAGTACAGGCTTCCCGAGGGCGGTGCAGGATTGCTCCCAGCTGGTTTGTACGGCAGTTGAGGACAGTACTTCTCTGGACCCCCACCCACTTTTGACCGACACTGGGGAAAGGCCCAGCGACAGTGTGGAAAGGAAGACCCTTGATCGCAGGGAGAGTCTTGCAGACTGCTGGAAGAGACTGTAACCCAGGATTCTCTTCAGAGAGCGCGGAGGACCTAATGGCTAAAGCTTTGCCGTGTCTGGGGTGTGTACTGTCTTCACCTGTCAGTGGAACAGCAATCGAGTGAGGCTGCGGGGATGCAGCACATGGCAGTTGCTTGACGGTTGCGTTTTTTTTTTTTTGTTTTTTTTTTTTTCCCGGCGGGCCCTGCAGTCATGAAAGATGGGCTGGCCATCCATGGGAACGCTCTTGGGAGATTCTGTTGTGTCACATCCAGTGGCCATTACATCATTGACTGGTGCTGGGAGGGTAGGGCTCTGTATTGACCTGTCCATCGTTGCGCTGTTGACGTGGGTTCACAATCGTTAAACTCTTGTGAACACTTGGCGTCATACATTTGAAGAAAGGATTCCGGCAGGACCATTTAGTTCTATCATTATCGCGCAGGCGTTGAAGTGTGCATTGTGTTTGTGTTGTGTGTGTGGTGTTGTGTGTGGTGTGTGTGGTGTGCGCGCCGCACAGGCTCGCGAGTCGCGCGCTTGGGTGCGTGCGTGCCCCTGCGTAGGCGAGCGTGTGTTGCCTGCGTGCCTACCTAAATACGTTTGTGCGGCGCGCGCGCTCGCGGCTGCGCCGCGCGCGCCAGCGTGTGTGTTGTGTGAACGCAGAGAGTCTTTTTTCTTGTTGTGCGTGGTGTGTGTGTGGGTGTGTGTTTTGTTGTTGGTGTGTGGTGTGTGTGGGTGTGTGTGTGCGTGCGTTCTTTTCATGCCTGTGTGTGTGTGTGTGTGTGGGTGGGTGGTGGCTCTGGGGCGTGTTGGCGGGGCTCGGCTGCTCTAGGACCCCCTGGCTCGTCCCGGGCTGTTCGTTCCGTGTACGCACCTTGCCCATTTTTTAGGCAAGACAAACGCAGCAACATCTGGACCAAGGCGAGGAAGCCTTTGGCCAGAGAGCAGTTTATCAATCGCGACGTGATTCAAATAGGAACATTTCATCGAACTTGTCGATAAGAGAGGAGACGTGGGGCTTGTATGTATGGGCCGGAGGCTGATTAGATGACCATTGATCGCACAGGTGCAAAGCAGGGACAGTTGTGAGTGAGCGTGGGCGTGGATGAAAGGAAGAAGAGGGAACAGCACAGCGTTCTGTGTGGAAGCGCTGACAGTTGTGTCAGGTATCACCGCCTACCTGCTGCCCACACAAGGTTTGGCCAACACTGGTGGAGGACACGGTCATTCTAACTGTTAATGGATAAATCGAATCGTGCCTAGAGTTTTGATAGTTTTTGAAAAAACTTATCTATACACTGACCCATCTTTATTTTATTATCTCGGAAGAGATCTGTTTAATTTCTGCTTGGAGAGATTGCATTGATTTTTTTTTTCATTGTAGAGAGAAACAAGCTCATGATGTGTCATGTTTGCAATGAATATCATTCGACATATCTTTTGACAATGCTTACAGCATAGTTTTTACTGGTCGCAGTTCCCAAGAAAATGTCAGTTGTGTCATATTGGAGCACCTGGGCTGGACAACCTTGACCGCAGGTGAGTGGTGATCGTGTTTCACCTATTGTTGTCTTGGTTGATTAAGTTGTACAGCCTTTATGCATAGACAAAACGGGAAAGGGGGGGTTTGTGTTCAAAGTACGTTAGTAGTGTTTTTCTGTGTTGGTTGGGGGTGTGGCCAGAGGGGGTCTTTGCTAGGGCGTTGTGATTGCAGTAACAATGTGAGCGACGGTACCGATACAAAACGGAGTGCTTACGAGCAGTCGGTTTGGCGCGGAGATAGTAACTAAACACACTCAACTGATGGGTGATGGTGACTGTGGGGGCGGGGTGGCCTAAGCGTTTGCAAGATACGATCGATGTTTGCAAAAAAACATACAGGAAGATTCACGGAGAAGAGAATGTAAAAAGAGACAATGCGGATGCGGGCGAGATGTGAAGTGAGTAAGACAAGCAAAGCAAATAACAATGGGTTGTTGGACTGACATAGACATGAGAGAACTTATATTTGTTGGTGTGAACCAAAAATAGTTGCTGTGGTGGCGACATGTAGAGGGTGTGAGGGTCGCGACGTGGGCGGATGGGTGGTTGTTAGGGGTGTTGTGTGTTCAGCGTGGGAAAGGGACAGGGGGTGAGGGGAGAACGACAAAGCAGTAGACAGGGCAAACAGATTGACAACACACCACACCACCACACAGAGCACACAGCACAGCGACAGCACAGGGGGGGATGCACCGCACGACACCACAACACAACACTAAGTTTATGTTAGGAGCAGAATCCAACGCCAATATCCTAACGATCAAAAGCAAATACACACAGAAGAAAAAAACCAATCCCCACTCACCACCACCATGCACACTCAATGTTACCGAAGAAGTATATTCCCAAATAGTGTCACAAACTTTGGCCTCGCAATAAATAGACCAGAGCCCAATCTCTACTCCACAGACCGCGTGTGCATTTGTTAGCTCTGGGGGTGTTTCTATACAGTTTCCTTTTACCTACTTTGAGGGGTCAGTTTAAGTGCGTAAAAGCTTTAGTCTACAACCGTGTCCAGGTGAGTTGGCTCGCCATTGATACATCCGTTCACGGCTGCCTCTCCTTTCAAGTAGTACTTGAAGAGAGGCTCACGGTCGTGGTGCAGTGCGGGTGGATAAGAGCGTGAGAGAGAGAGGCGGAGAAGAGAGATAGAGATAGATGAGAGAGAGCGAAACCTGAAACAGTTGCACCGTGACGAAGAGCTCCTGCTCACAGGATAGGAGCGGTTCCAAGCAGAGCCAGTGACTGATCGTTTAGTGCTTTAGTGCTCCCGTTGTCTTCCTGCTCATGAAGGTTCTTTTTCCTGAGTTTCTCCTATGTTTCCATTTATTCTGTTGCTGGTCCTGTCTGTCGTTTCTCTCGCTCTCTCTCTCTCTCTCTCTCTCTCTCGTCTCTCTCTCTCCGTGGTGCTGTGTCTGTCCTGTGCCATGTAGTGCACGTGCACGTTGCTTGTGCTGTGTGTGGTTGTGTGTGTGTTGGGTGTGGTGTTGTTTGTGTGTGTGTGTGTGTTCGGGTATGCGCGCTCCCTGTGTGTGCCTCCGGGACTTATTTCCAAAGTCTGCACGAGTAATAGCTCAGTGTTTGGTTTGGTTTGGTTTGTAAAGGAGATTTGTTAAACGAAGGCGTCTTGTCCTATTTTTCATTCACGTGATAGTCCATAAATTTTATGCGCCGCGGCGCAATGGGCGGGTCCGCTTAATCAGCAGCATTTATATCGTGAACAACATGCTTTGCCTATAAGAGCTGTTTGCGTTTCCATCCTCCTTCAACACGCGGTCTTTTCTCTCTCTCCTCCAATCTCTTCATGTTTCCTCTCTCTCTCTTCTCTCTCATCTCTCTCGCTTGCTCGTCTCCTTCTCCTCTCGTCCCTCTCTGCGTGTACACACCCCAAACAATGGCCAGTCACACACACCATACCACACACACACCGACACACACAGCCACCCCCACACTACATAGAGAATATGAGAGAGAGAGAGATATAGAGAGAGAGAGAGAGAGATGAGAGATGCACATANAAAAACACAGAAGGAGAAGAAGGAGAGATCCAAAAACGAGGGGTGGACTACGAGCCTAAGCGTCGCAATACATGCGAGTCAACATATCGGCGGACAAGTCACAGAAGATTAGAAAAAAAATCAAATCGGCAGAGGAAGTGAAGGTAGACGAAAACAAAGCAGACAGATGGGTGGATGACAGACAGACAGACAATTATATTTGTGTTGTGGAACAAAAAAATAGTTGCTGTAGGAGACAGAGAGAGGTGGAGGGGTCGGAGCAGGAAAGGTGGCGGGATGGGGGGTGGGGGTGGGGTTCACTGAGAAAAGGGACATATAGAAAGACAAAACAGTAGACAGGCAAACAGAGTGACACACACACACCACACACACACAACACACAACACACACACAACACACACACACACACACACACAGAATTATTTAAGAGCAGCATCACGCCAATATCATAAAATCAAAGCTCAAATACACACAGGAAAAAAAAAAAAAAAAAAAAAAAAAACCCACCTCACCACCACCAACACAAATGCACAATCAATGGTTACCAAAGAAAAAAGTAAAGTATATTTCCAAATAGTTACACAAACTTTGGCATCGAAAGAAGCTCGAAAATAGACAGCCCACTCATCTACTCCCACAGACAGCGGGTTGTGGCACTTGGGGATATTATTCTATACAGTTCCTTTTACCTACTTTGCCGTCAGTTTAGTGCCGAAAAAGCTTTCAGTACAGACCTCCAATGAAGGGCGCGCACATTGATACACGTTCACGCTTTGATTCCTTCCTTTCAGGAGTAACTTGAAGAGAGCTCACGTCCTCAGTGCGGGAGAAGAGATGAGAAACGAGATGGAGAGAGAGAGAGAGAGAGAGTGAGCGAGCGAGAGAGTTTGGAGAGAGAGGGGAGGAGAGGAGAGAGAGAGAAACCTGAAAAGTTGGCACGTGACAAGGGCTCCGCTCACAGGATAAGGAGAGCGGTTCCAAGCAAGCCAGTGACTGATCTTTAGTGCTTTTCGTGCTCCCTTTGTCTTCTGCTCATGAAGTTCGTTCTTCCTGAGTTTTTCTTGTTTTCCATTATTCTGGTCTGTCCTGTCTGTCCTGTCTCTCTCTCTCTCTCTCTCTCTCTCTCTCTCTCTCTTCTCTCTCTGTGCTGTTGTCTGTCCACTGTGTGCACATGTACGTGCACGTTGTGCATCGTGCGTGAGTGTGGTGTTGTGTGTGTGTGTGTGTGTGTGTGTGTGTGTGTGTGTGTGTGTGTGTGTTGAGCGCTCCACTGTTTGCCTTCTCGATTATTCAAAAATCTTGCACGACTTAATCTCTGTTTTATTTGTAAAGGAGATTTTTTTAAACGCAAGCGTCTTTCCTAATTTCATTCAACGATTCTTTCACATAAGATTTTATCCCGCCCAGTCACATTAAGTCAGCAGCATTTATATCGTGGAACACAGGCGTTGCGATATAAAGAAGCTGTTGCGTTCCATCCTCCTTCACCGTCTTTTCTCTCCTCTCGCTCTCTCTCTCTCTCTCTCTCTCTCTCTCTCTCCTCCTCTCCTCTCTCTCTCTCTTCTCTCTCTGCAGTAAACAACACACACACCACACACACACACACATACACACACACACACACCACACACACACACACAGAGAGGACGTGAGAGAGGAGGAGGCCACAGAGAGTGAGAGGAGATGGAGGAGGAGGGAGGGAGAGGGATGAGAGGCCCAGAGAGCGAGAGAGGAAGGGAGAGAGAGAGAGAGGGAGAGAGGAGAGGGAGAGGGGAGTTTTTGAGAGAGTGGAGGGATGTACCTGGGAGAGAGGAGAGAGTAGATAGCGAGAGAGGAGAGGAGGAGGGGGGGGATGAGGGGGAGGAGGGGAGAGAGATCGAGATGAGAGAGAGGAGAGAGGCACATATTTCTATATACAGCCGACACAAAAAAAAGTGTGTGCCATCATAAGCTGGTCATTTGGAGAGAGAGAGAGAGAGAGAGAGAGAGGAGAGAGAGAGGGAGAGAGGAGAGACGGAGAGAGAGAGAGGGAGGGAGGGAGGGAGGGAGGGAGGGAAGGAGGCAGAGACAGAGACAGAGGCAGACAGACAGATGCACAAACACACAGACAAAACAGACAGACACACAGACGGAGTTTCTTGCCGACTCTGCAACACACCCTACATCATCGCAAAATCCGGGAAAACTGTTACGCTAGCAAACTGCTGAAATAAATCAATATGTGTCTGCGTATGTCCCTGGACGAGGAGCGTGTATACATGTATGAGCGCGCGGGCACGTGTGTGTGTGTGTGGTGTGTGTGTGTGTGTGTGTGTGTGTGTGTGGTGTGGTGTGTGTGGTCGTGTGTGTGTCGTGTTTCGTGTCGTGTCGTGTCGTGTCGTGTGTGGGTGTGTGTTGTGTGTGTTGTGTGTGTGTGTGTGTGTGTGTGTGTGTGTGTGTGTGTGTGTGTGTGTGTAAGCTGTCTGTCCATTTCTTCACGCATTTCTCTGTAGGCTAACTCACTATTTGTGAACACATTTACAGGCGAGTCTCTCCCCCTGGTTAGCCGCGGGATCGTCAGGAAATGCCTGACCCAACACAAGCCAGCATATTAATTTCCCAGCAAGACTGAACAAAGTACGCCACACGCCGTTCTTGTAGGCGGCACTTTCCTCCCTGTATATAGACCGTGACTGATGTCCGAATGACAACATTTTCATGATAAAGTGACTGTATTCTATCAAGTATACTGGTCATGCATTTGACGAGGCTGGACTAGGTCGGTCTGTCTGTCTGCCTGTCTGTCTGTCAGTCTGTCAGTCTGTCTGTCTGTTTCTCCCTCCTGCTTCTGTCTGGAGATCTGAGCTGGCAAAAAGGGATGGAATCAAATGCGGTTTTCTTTTTTTTTGTTGTTCATTCAGAAAATAGTGCAGAGGATACAGGACTAATCAAACAAAAACATACATTGGTATTTCACATCCGTATTGTGCCCACCACCAGCACAGAAAGAACGTATTTTCACCGGCACAGAGAGTATGAGTTACTTCACAATGCAACAGATAGAGCACTTGTGGTCTCTGCTTCTCAACATGCGCCTGTCATGCTAAGACTATGAAACTGGGGGAGGAAAAATGAGAGGGGGACGGAGGGTAGCCATTCTTACTTTTCCCACTTCTATTCGTTACCGTCAAGTCAAGTGAAGTCAAATTCATCTTTATTGGGGTTAAAGATTACGTTTTCCAGCTGTTTTAGATCCTACCTTCATAAACAAGAAAGAAACTAATACAGCATATAAACACAAGTTCAAACATTTTCAAAAGCACCCAATTTCTATCATGCAAATGCAATAACTCTTACATCAAATATGACACAAACAAACTATTGTGTTGGAACATCAAGTTTCAATCACACACACACGCACACACACACACACACACACACACACACACAGAGAGAGAGAGAGAGAGAGAGAGAGAGGTGGTAATAAGGGGATCGTACTTATGGAAATGACTTCTGGAATTGCTGCGCTGCGTAGTTGCCATCAGATGCGTTTTCAGTGCTTTTTTTTTTAAACGTCTGTATCGAGGGACATGATTTTATAGAGTAAGGCAAATTATTATACAGAATATAGAAAACTTGATCATAAATATTGCTTCGAGGACTGGGAAGAGACAGTTTATGTGCATGTCAATTTCTATTGATGACAAAGCTTTCAATGAGTTTCCCAGGGGCTGATCCATTCATTACATTGTACATGTACAAATGAGGTAGAGTCTGTCTTTAAATCGAAGAATATTCAAAGTTTTGAAATCACTCTTTGTCAAGGTATTGGATTTCAGCTGAATTAATTCAATGGCGCTTTCATGCAGACGACTTAATTGTTTCAGATTAGTTTCACCGGCATTATCCTATAAAGTGGATACATAATCAATGAAGGAAAGGATAAGCGCAAGAAAGAACATCTTTCTGGAATGAAGATTTAGAATTTTTCTATATTTTTGAAAGTTGACATATTCTCTTAGAAATACGTTTCCCAAGATCCGCAATGTGGTAAGAGACCAAGATAAATCGTTATCAAGGATAACACCTACGACTTTATGCGATGAAACCTCTTCAATAGTTTGTCCTTGGCATGTGATGGTGGCAATGCGGATTCATTTTTTCTGCCATTTTGGACGTGTTGTGACATACATACATTTGATTTTACTAGCACTGAGGGGCATATGATCCTTTCCTGTCCATGTAATTAGCTTGTTTAGATTTTTTTCTGCAGATTACTTACCAGTACAGTAGGGTTACTACCGTGATATTGCAATGAGGTATCATCGACAAACATTTCACAACAACATCCTGTATACAATAGTGAATCATTGATATAAATAGAAAAGAACAAAGGCACCAATACAGACCCTTGGGGGACACCAGATTTTAAACAGAGTAACTGTGACCTTTTGGAATAAATTTTAACAAGCTGTTTACGATTAGTGAGAAAAGAAGTACAGAAATCTAAAAAAAAAAAAAAAAAAAAAAAAAAAAAAAATCCGGTAAGGTCATTATTGTTGATATATCGTAAGACATCTATCGATAAGTTGTAGAAGAGCAATGTGAAAAGAGTGATTTCTCTCGAAAACCTGATTGATTTTCATGAATGAGATCATAATATTCAAGATGAGGAAATAGGTGTGTTTGAACATGTTTCTCGAGTGGTTTAGATAAGCAGGATAATATTGAGATAGGTCTATAGTTTGAGAGATGGATAGGATCATCTTTTTTATATAAAAG
>JADBJO010009967.1:76493-77601 GCA_016801955.1 Conus betulinus
TAACACCATTCGACTCCGTTAGTGCAAATTCAAATGAAACTCCCGATTAATTAAAATCGTGCAATCAAGGCCATTAAAAAAAAATCATTTTAAAGTAAAAGTTCTTTCATACAAGAGTATGCTTGTAACAAGACTGGCCCTACACATTACTCAAAAATGAATTTAGCGTTTATCCTAAATATTCTACAGAACTGTGGGTTCTCATATCTAAACAAGCCTATTTAAACAAGCCCTTGTTATTGCGACCATTTTCTGGAACTCTCTTCCTCCCGAACTTCAACGCCACGAAGCACAGAACCTTCCAGCGGAAACGGTACACGGATATTTTCACCGCTCGCTTGTCATTGCTACCAACGTTGTAGATATACTTTTCCAGTTCGCTTTCTGGCTACAGAGAGATAGTTTTTCATACATTATCATAACATTATACATTGGTACTTATGTTCCTAAGGTAACTGTTGTTTGTATTTACGTTTACTACGGTTTTTAAGAATAATTTGCTGTTGTTCATAGTGGTTGCAATACTATGTCAAGATATGCAATTGTCAATATGAAGGAAATACAGAAAATTGGTTTACAGTTTTTCTGACCAGTATCGTGCGTGTGTGCCGAACAAGCATATTGTTCATTTAGCGTTTGTCTCTCTCTCTCTCCCCTCTCTCTCTCCCCTCTCTCACCTCTCTCATCTCTCGCTTACGCGCTCTCTCCTCTTCCTCTTGCACCACCACACACACACACCCACAACACACACACACACACCACACACACACCCAATGTTATTTTTTTTTCTTTTTCTTTTTCTTAGCCCTGTGTGAATTCAAAATTGTTTATTTGACATTTTTGCCTTGCTTTTATCAGATTTCCTTCCGTTTTCTTCGCATTATTGTTTTTTGTCTCCCACTTGTGTTGAAAATGCAAATCAACATAAAACAATACTAAATAATGAAACATCTGGACAGTTGCTTATACATTTTTTAGTGACGCTTTTTCCAAATCATGTCTAGACAAAAAAATTAATCTGTTTTTCATGTCAACGTTTTCAGGCCGGTCCCAAATCCGCCCAGTCCCCATCTTCCACACGCTCCCCTTGAAGTCACACACGTGCCCA
>JADBJO010009968.1:0-30000 GCA_016801955.1 Conus betulinus
TTTGCAGAATCCATCGCCTCTTGAACTTTCCATTTTCTGCCTGTCTCAGCTGGGGCTTGACTGCTTCTACCACCTTGTCTCCTGAGTCCTCCAGCATGCTTTGAAGTCTGATCTTCCCTGCTTTGTATTCCTCCAGGATGGATTTCAGTGGTAGTGTCAGCTTTGCTTGGCGACAGTACAGCGCTATGTCAGTCAGACAGGGTGGGACACCAAGCCATTTCCTTGTGAGTAAGTAATGGAGCAGATTGTAGTGTGAATGGGAAGGGGAGGAGGAAGTTATATATATATATATATATATATATATATATATATATATATATATATATATATATATATATATACATCCATACAAAAGAAAAAAGCATGGTAACAATCCGTACTGGCTGTAGTTGAAATTTCGGCTTTATTCGCCTTCATCAGCAAATGACCTCCTCCCTGAATGCCAACAGGTAAGGTAGCACACACACACACACACACACACACACACACACACACACACACATATATATATATATATATATATATATATATATATATATATATATATATATACATACATACACGCGCGCTTGCGCGCGCGCGTTCATGCACCCACCCACGCAAAGAGAGAGAGAGAGAGAGAGAGAGAGAGAGAGAGAGAGAGAGAGAGAATTCGCTCATAACAAAACCACATGACTCATTTGAATCGGTCTCAAACCTGGAAGGCACGATCCACAACTAACGTCAGCACAAATAAACGGTTCAATCATTTCTGAGCTGTATTTAATTCTGTTGACCTCACTGTGTACAAATCTTAAGGTAATAACGATGCCAGTCACATGTTGATGAGCTGGACCAGTAATTTGCATGGAAGAAACAAATGATGCTATTCACGGTCTAAAACCATGAAAAGTCCAGGACCTAATGGTATTGTAGCAAAAATGCTGCTACGCTCTATCGATTGTATTATGTGTTTTTTGTTGCGTTTGTTAAAACATATTTGACACACATGAGAACCCAGGCGCGTGGATCTGTGCCATTATTGTATGACACACACCGCATTTGCATACACAACATGTTTACTCCATACGCGCGCATCTACTCCATTCACCCAAAGGAGAGACTAGAGAGACAGGAATTCACTTTTTCGGCTCTCTTTACGGATTTCAACAAAGAGGTTCACAATACGTGAAACATACACATAACATTTTTTTTTTCTTAAACTGAATTTCATGTTAATTACTATTCAAACCCTGTTTCTTCTTTCTTTTCAAAAAGAAACATACAGGTATTACATTTCTCGATCTTCTTTTCAAATACTAAACAGTTGCACTTGAAAAAAATTCTGTGGTAGAAACTTCCCCCAGCTGGAATTCAGTTTCCAAGAGTTTGGTAGTAGGATCCAACGTGGCTGAGGTTGTCTGGATAAGAAACTGCATGTCGTAACGTTAGCTGTGGAATTTGTAAGTTTGAATCAATAACTTATTTTCAGACAGTATATAACAAGACACCATAACATATTATACTCACGCATTTGTAGCATTCTGTTTCCAACACATTCCTACCTCCAGTTGGGGGATACAATGTGAAATATTTAGAAAAAAATATCAATCTAAAAAAACGGTACTTATTTCTTTTAAACCAATCACGTGTTATCACATAATGCTTCTCTGTTCACAATGTCATTATATTAATTTATTCATTTCTCTATTCATTTACTGTAATATTGTCATTATTTTGTTCATCGCGTCAATCGTTTACATGTACTTATTGATACCATTTCTTTTCTCTTTATGTGTTTGGTATTCCCCAAGTGGCAGCTTACCCACAGGGTATCAATATCGACCAAACAGAATCCCTAGCAGACTACTGTCTGCGCTGCATTAACATCGACCACTCACTGTTCTTATGAAAACTAGGTTTTCCTTTTTCAACCCCCAAGACTGAGAATCAATTACCACCTCGGCCCAGGCCTCTTGTCTGAAAGCTCCTGTTCAGCCGTACATATTGGGAGCACACCCGTCTCACGAAACAGTGAGCTTTTCTCACTGATCACGTGCCTCAGCGTTCAATCATCGACAAGAAAAGGTTGGGTATTCAAGCACTGTTTTCCTGTGGCCTAATATTTCAGCTGGACGTCTAAATCTCGATTTAAAAAAAAAAAAATCGACCCTACTTTTCACGCCCAGAATCTCCCGTCAGGACATTGTACCTCTGCACAAGGCTGGAAATGTTGACAATCTTGACAATTGTCGGGGAGTGTCCCTAATGAATATAATTGAGAGAGTGTCTGCCTGGGAATGGAACTACTGCCTCAAACAATAGGGAGAGGATGCTGAAAAGATTGCTGAGAAATAAAGTGTTTTTTGTGTGTTTTTTGTCTTTGTTTGTTGTTGTTGTTGTTGTTGTTGTTTTGAGGCAGTTTTATCTCCGACAAGATATTTGCCTTGTATGTTATGGAAAAAAAATGATAAAAAACGTCTGGAAAAGTGTGTTTGCTTCGCAGACTAAAAGGTAAAAGTTTCTCTCTTTTTTTCGTTTTTTTTTTTTTTTTTTCTTTCTTTTTGTTGCGAAATGATTACTCTCAGTGTGTTGACATTGATCAGAACGTGTCTAAATGGCATTTTAGAGTCAAGACTGAGACGTTTTGGAAACCTGTTATGGACTTTCTGGCTCACTAACGGCGAAAAATCGGCACTGCAATCAACCAGCATCTCTTCGTGAGTACTTCCGGCGAAAGGATTAGGCTGAACTCGAAGCAACTTTGGAACATTTCTGGGCTACTACAAGGTGAAAACAATGCAGAAATACACTCTTCACACACGGAAGAGACGGTGAGAGTTTTTTGGGTTTGTTTGTTTGTTTGTTTTTAATATTATCTGCATGATGCGAAAAGCTCGAACTCTGAAGGCAAACGGCACAAATTAACTCTGCAAGGCTTCATCAGTCAATTCAATGTCGCTTTCAGAGTCAAGTGTCTCATCGGGGCTTCCGCCTCGCAGAAGAGGATCAGTGACAGATAAAAACATGAAATGTGCAAAATGTGACATTATGGTTGTACGCCCCAAAAAACACAAATCACTGACTTGTAAATTGTGTGATTCCATATGGCATAGAACCTGTATCAATGACATGGATGATGAGAGATGCCAAGTATTGGAAAAGAATGAGAACAAAGAGTCCTCGAATGTCTACTGGTATTGTACCAAGCAATGTAAACAGGCAGCTGGGAAATTTTTGAGTGGAATGGCACACTTGGTGGCTGAAATGTCCAAGACAAATCAAAAAGTATCTGAGATTGAAAATTCAGTGGCGGCAATAAAAGACGGTGTATTCACAAAGAAAATGGTTGAAACAGTGAAAACAATAACTCAACACAGCACCATGTCAAGAATTAAGGTTGGCAACTTCACAGAGGAAATGACAGAGACTGTAAATGAAATTGCTCAAGAAATCGTAGACCAAACAGGCACAATAGGTCGAGTAGTGGATGACGCAGCAGCACATGTGGCTAACGTTCAGGAAATTACCGAAACTGAGAAGGAACAATTTGCTGAAATTGAGGATAGTATGAGAAGGAAAACTAATCTGGTGATCTTCAGACTCCCTGAAACTGAAAATAAATCCAACAAGGAAGTAAAAGTGGAGGATGAACAAAAGGTAAAAAAAAAATGCTAACTGAACTAAAGACAAAGCACACGCCTGTGGATGTTCGAAGACTTGGACAATTCAAGAAAGGAAGTGAAAAGCCAAGGCCTCTAAGAATCTCCTTTGACAATGAAAAAGCAAGGGACGAAGTCCTATCATCTGCATACAGTGTGTTGAAGAACAAAAAAAGAAGAAGACAATAGACTCTGCACACAAGTATCAATGAGGAAGGACCTCACCAGGCAAGAGAGAGAAGAGGAACATTGGCTATACACTGAACAGAAGAGAAGAAGACAGGACTCCAAGGAATCGGGGGACGACAAAGCAAAGTGGGTGTGAGGAGGAGAGGAAGAGCGGTCAATATCGAGAACTACGAGGTAGAAGAGGAGAAGGCCAACAACCAGGCCAACAGGGGTCCTCAAGAGGAGGACGAGGAGACGGTCTAACCAACAAAAACTCTTCATGTGTACATAGTGTAAAAAAAAAAACAAATTCTTCATCTTCTGACCCATCTTTTGTTAATATTTCAAATTGCAAATGCATCTATACAAACGCTGACCAACATATGAACAAACGAATTGATATGAGAGCACTGAATGAGATAAACCAACCTGATATAGTTGGCATAACAGAAGTGAAACCCAAGCAAGCTAGATTTAAAGTACAGGAAAGCGAAATAGCTATTGAATGATATGAACGTTTTCACAATCTGGAGGATGAGGAGAGAGGAATAGCACTTCTAGTGAGGGAAGAAACGAAACCAACACCAAACCAAATGATAGACTCAATAGCACATTCTCAGAGCATGTATTTGTGGATTGTACTCAAGCTGATGGAACATCACTGACAGTTGGACTGATATATAGAAGACCAAGCAGCACATCTGAAAATAATGAGAAACGTTTTGAGCTCATCGGGAACACAGCTGGAACGAAGAAAGACAATCAGCTAATGTTTGGAGATTTCAAACTCCCCAGCATCAGCTGTGACACACAGAATCGTGCAGGAACAATGAATCACACGAGGCATCCCAGTTCCTTTAGGCTTACACTGATGCATGTCTATTCCAACACCAGAAAGAAATCACACGTTTCAGAGAAGGCCAAAAACCCAGTGCAGTAGACCTTGTGTTGACAAATAAGGTGGATATGATCAAAGACATTGTAATGTATTAAGTAGTCTGCAATCTAAGGGAAGTAATGATTTGTTTACAGTATTACTATTATGGGGAGTGTAACCTCCCTTGAGGGTTTCAGGATATGGATCACCAACGGCTCCATTAAAAAAAAACAACATCGAACTGTTCAACGCAGTGTTTATCACATTTATCAGTGTGATCGATCACGATGGATACATACTATAGTAACTAAAACGGTTACTACATTATAGACATTAGTACAGAGGCTGGACTTGGGAAAAGTGATCATTTCTGTTTGTTCATTACACTCAATGCGACAACTGCTGAGAATACACAGTCTGCGAGATGTTGCTACAGTAAAACTGATGAAGCTGCACTTAAGACATACTACAGAGAATTGAATGGAAAAAGGAATTAAAAGACCTATCTTCGAATCTAGCATGGGAAAAAATTAAGGAGAAAATATATGAGGGCAAACAAAGCATCAAAAACCGATGACACGCCCATCAGACAGACAACGAAAACCATGGATGGACAGAGGAACCTTGGCATCAGTCTGCAAGAAGTACCAACTGTTCAGACGCTGGCTTGCTACAAGGAATGGCCAGGACTATGTGAAGATTTGAAAGCCAGAAATAAAGCAAGAAAAGCATCCAGGAAGGCACAGGAGAATATGGTAAAGAAATTGGCGTCAGAGGCAAAAACAAATCCTAACGGGGTGTATGGAGATATGCAAAGTCAAAGACATCTTGCAAGAGCGGTATCCCAGATTTGAAAAGAAGATGGCAGCAAAACCAAGACTGACGTTGAAAAGGCTGAACTTCTAAACAAATTTTTCAAGAGTGTCTTCACATCTGGAGATCCAGGTCCGGTTCCTGAGATGCCAGCGTACGACCTCAGAGAGACCCAGGACGACATCTCGATCACGGAAGATGGAGTGAGAAAACTTCTGGCTGGTCTACAACAAGGAAAGGCAGCAGGCCCCGATGGACTACCGCCCAGGATCCTCTTTGTAGCAGCTGATGAACTGGCTGTGCCTCTAGCGCATCTGTTCAGACTCATCGTAGATACTGGAGAACTTCCCTCAGAATGGAAGACAGCGTATGTGAGCCCCATTTTAAAGAAAGGCAGCAGAATGTCCCCCAACAATTATAGACCTCTGAGCCTCACTTTCGTCGTCTGCAAGGTCATGGAAAAGTTAGTGAGAAGAGCAATGATGGGTCACCTTGAAGAAAATGACATTGTCACTAGTGAGCAACATGGTTTTGTCTCAGGCCAGTCATGTATAACACAGCTACTAGAGGTCATGGACTCATGGACAGAAGCAGTCGACGAAGGGGGAAGTGTGGACGTTATTTACACAGGACCTTCGACCACCTAACACCAGTAACTTTCGCTCGGCTGTTCAAGGGATGCCAGGCCCCTCCTGGAGTATGGTCACTGTGTGTGGAAGCCAGACGAGAAGAATCAGAAAGGTCTTTGCTCTGAAGCAGAAAACGTCCAGCGGAGGGCGACCCAAAATGTTGGGCCCTCTGAAGGACCTCCCGTACCCTGAAAGGCTACATCGGCTGAAGCGTCCATGCCTGGAACACAGGAGGAAAAGCAGGGAGACGCAATTGAAGTCTACAAGTACCTGCATGGCTTCTACACAGTGTCACGTCCTGACTTCGCCGTCGCCACGAATGAATCGAGATCCACCGGAGGCAACTCCTTGAAACTTCAGAAACCAAGGCATCGTCTCAACGTACGGGGCAACTACTTCGCAAACAGAGTTGTGAACCTCTGAAACAGCCTCCCAGATGATGTGGTAACAGCGCCACCGGTAGACGCCTTCAAGAGAAGATTGGACAAGCACTGAGCAGCACTACCTTCAGTGTACGACCCAGAATGCCTAGACTAAATTGTTCAGTAAGTGATCTGATTGGCGCCATCCTCAAACCACCCAGGCCAATCAGTTTAGTTTGAGAACCTGAACATGGTCCTATGACTTAAAGGACCTAAAACTTTTAACGTCAAGTTCAAAGTCAAGTCAAAGTAACTGAGCACGCTTGGCTCTTTACAATCTTTCATAGCAGACGACTATTTGCTCCTACCTGCTTCAACCACAGCACAGTAATCAGCGACCCCGTGACCAGCTTATGGGAGACAACTGTGCAATGGCCACTCAAATCTGAATCACTGCCATAATATCAAAAAGCACTTTGTCTCTTTCATAGCCCAGCTTATGCCCATATGTATATTGATCATATAACTACACTTTATTGAACACAATTATTTGAAAATTACAGTACCAGAGCTCCAAGTTTGAGCTAAACTCTGCTGTAAATTACTGATATGATTGCATCATTTTACAATTGTTTATTTTTCTTGTCGAAATGTTCCGACTGTTATACTGTTGTGATGGTGTGGAGTCGTAGGGAGTGTGGGTGAAGACAGACAGATGATGGTAGGTTCGAGAACCAAGAGACAACAGCCAGCCAAACAGAACACTTTTATTTCGCTTCCAAGAGCCTCAGGAAAACACCCATTCCCTCAGGCTAAGAGCGCTTCACATATACAGTGGAGAGTCGGACCGCAAAGCAAGCAACATGGTGCCACAGAAAAAGGAAACAGGCCTTGTGAGGCATGAGCTGACAGAAATTTGTACTATCTGTCACAGCTCCTGTGTTGTTCGGCTCGTTCTTTGTTCACAGCATCAAATATATTTAGTGTTGGTGAAAACCTCCACCCCAACAAATAAAATGAAGCATGCCGCATGTGATAATTTTGTTGCAGTATTTAATTATCATGATATAAGTCTGAGAATTAACCCATTTTTAACGAGTCTGAGTCATATGTTTTTATTGCGATAATGAATGTCAAACAACATGAAGTAATTTTATGACTGAATTACAGGCATGTCACTCTTTTCACATATATGAATTTGATTATCCAGGACCGTTTGTGAGTGGAGGAGAACGTTCTCTTTAAAATTTGACACAAAACACAACCGGCTTTCCTCATGGCCTGGATGTCGACATGAGCTTTTGATGCGATTTTTTTTTGGTGAAAATACTATGTTGAAGCAGACTGCCGAATAATTGTTTTTACTCATTTTCAGTTGTATTTATCATTCAAATGGAATCATTAAAAGATTTCGATCAAGAAGTCTGAATTCCGTAGAATGACCATTTAAAACAAAATCCCAACAATGACAAGGAATGGAGCACAGAAGGCGACTGTTCAAAAGTTTTCTGATAATGTTATTTTAGCCTAACATTATCCAACGTTTTACAAAAAGCGAGTTTATGTGTTAACCTTTTCAGACAATTTGTACAATTTTGTGATAACAGCGCAAAATACGAAAATAAATGTATTCACAAAAGTAGGACTCCTGGGAGAAAAGAAACAGTGAAAACATGGTAATTAGTATCTTAGTATTCAGTAGTCTAAAGTTATAACTATCTATGACTATATTTTTTTCAGGCTTTGATTGACATATGCGGTAGAAGAGCTGGACAGCAAAGCCAAGATCAGAACAACTCAGCCGCTTAATTCCTTTGAAAATTAGGAGAGGCCTCATATGCTTGCATGTACGTGTAAGTAATTAAAATGGTAAATGATAAAAATGATAAAATGGTAGTGCCAGAGCATGGCTGGTCCCCAAAATATGTTTTATTGGACGAGAAATGTAACTGAAACTGGCAAGGAGTTTATCTGGCAGAAGAAAGGTTATCCAGGAAAATCTAAATGTTAAATCAGCTACAGAAATTGAAAAAAAGGGAAAAAAGGAAAAAAAACCAAAAAAAACTGGGCATTTCACATGAGATACTTGTGATTTTGAAATATGAAAATATCACATTAAGTAATATTTTCGTCTAATATCACTTAATGTGGAAAGACGTTAAATTGAAGACAAAAACAAAAGCAACAGTTTGTTATTTGTGAATGATTTTGAAAATGCTTGGTTGCCACAGCTTGTTGGTGATATGAACAATGTCATTAAAATTTTAGGCGGAGACTCACTGATCAACATAAACAAACTTGCATTATAAAGTAGTTGCAACGTGAGACGACTTCATGATAAGCTTGCATCAGCAGAACGTTACAAATTGTTCTCTAGCTTTTGGCAGCATTTATGCATAAAACATTGTCTAGATCACGAAATATTGTGGTGTCAGAGAAATATACACTGAGTTTAGATTTGACCTTTTTTCCTTGTATCGGTGCATAGCCAAGAAATAGAAATTACAAAACATTTATTTAGTCCAGCTTGCAAAGGAGTAAGGAGACACATGGTATGTTTTCTTTGATGGTAAGGTGTATGAAATGTTTTGAGACTATGTAAATGCGCAACGCTAAAAAAAAAGTGTGTGTAGCGTAATGTCATGTGACGATGAATTGTCAGTAAGGCAAGTCACGTTTTCTGTACAGTGTTTACCAGAAAAGATCACAGTTGATGCAAGAGGAGGAACTCAAATGGTTGTGTTCAAGCCGTAGAGTTTATGTTTTTGAATAGGCGAACATAAACTACTGGGTAATGTTTCAAAGCATTGATACGTCAATGGATGGGTGTTAGTAAACACTGGTTGAAATGATTGATGATCACAGCTGACCAGTGACTACTAATTAAGATTGCTTGGGTACCATGATAGCCACCGACAAGTTTAGGGGGGTGGGGGTATGAATAATTGGTTACTGACAGTTGACGAAAATAACCTAAAAGGGAGAATAGTCGATAATGACATAATAAAAGTGGTAACTAAACTCCTCTGCCTTTTCGGTTTTAAGAAGAATGCTATCCCAAAATAAGGCTGGTGTGCAATACCATAGTATGTTTGTTGAATTTTCAGAAAAAACAACCAAAGGTGCCACCTAAGAAGCAAAAGAAAATCATGAAAGAGCAAAACAAGCTACATTTTCTAGTGAAAAGTAGAAAATATAAAAAAGATAACCTCTTAGACACAAGTGCTGAGGGCCAGTTCTTGTAATGAATCCGCAAGGGACTAAATTATAATTGAAAAATGAATTCCAAGGATAAGTAACCGAGCACCATTCCAGCAATTTAGAGAGCAGCTTGGTGCTGCCAAGACTGCAAGAAATATTCAATTATAAAACAAAACTTGCTCGTATGTCTTAGAGTGAAGAAAACAGGGAAGATAAGCATATATATATATATATATATATATATATATATATTTATATTTATATCTCACCACCACCCCCTCCCCCCGCCTTTGTGATCTGTTTTCCTATTTTGAATGATATGAGGAGTCAAAATATGAATAAAACATCCGTCTCTCTCTCTCTCTCTCTCTCTCTCTCTCTCTCTCTGATTAAATAAAAATTGAGCAGATAAGGCTGTGTTGTACTTTGTTCCTACGTGCTTCCAAAATGTTTGCTTTTTATGCCCATTTTGATATTGATAATGCTATTAATTTACTGGAAGAATGTCTCATTGATTAATTGTTGCCTATGGATGTTTACGTCGCATTAAGTAGTGATTTCAATAGCAGAACCTCTAACACTTCTTACGATATGTCTGTAGACGATGTTTTTGATGAGTAACTCCACAGCCACCCTCTCAGTACAACGTGACACTCTTCAGACTGTATATTGAATAATTCTGTGAAAATATGTTACAGAATGCATGCACTGTGGTAGATCTGTGCATTCTTAATGGCATATGTAAAAGAGACCTTCAAGATCGTTACTCTTACATTTCTGACATTGGCTGTAGTATTGTCAATTATTTTCTAAAGAACTTGTTGTTCTGTTGTAGGACTCTTATAAGCTGAATGCTTTAGAACGCAGAGATTCCTGACCATTTACCTGCCTCACGTCTTGTTTCTCTTCCTAAATGAAATACCGTATATGCCAGGTAGAAAAGCATTTTATTGAAAAATTCGTCTGGAATGATGGATATGCTAGTTTGTTTCACGATGCGTTATGTATGATTGAATTTGTACAAAGATAGATGCTGCTCTAAGTTTATTATATATATATATATATATATATATATATATATATATATATATATATATATATATATATATATATATAAAATAAACTTAGAGCAGCATTTATATAAATATAAATGCTTATATAAAACTTATATATTTATATATGTATATATATATTTCAAGTGCGCACTTAACATGTTTAATGGTTGCATGAAAGAATATACAAACTGTATGAGAAGATGTACAGTTATGTATTAACAGCAGTAAAGCCATCTGTAACTGGTGTGGTGAAGAATATGATTCTATGAAGTTATTATGAATCAGTCCTCGCACATTAAGAACAGTGGACAAAAATGCTTACGCATGTGATGGTGTGGTGGGATAAGGGGTGTGCAGGTGAAGACAGGCAGATGGTGATGTGTGTAGGAACCAAGGGACAGCAGCCAGTCAAGAAGATAAAGAGGACGACGTGGAGTTTTTTCTCTTCATTTTCCTTTCATGGCAAGGAGCTCAAACCAGGAACGCAGCCCTGGGAGCACTCTCTCTCTCTCTCTCTCTCTCTCTCTCTCTCTCTCTCTCTCTCTCTCTCTCTCAGCACTCAGCTCACTGAGCACTCTCTCGGGACACACTCTCTAGGGAACACTGCGGGACACTGCTCTCACACACACACTGCGCCTCCGTATATGCAGCTCGAGCATGACCGCCAAACCAACAACACACTGCTGCAGTCAAAACAGCCTCGCGAGACGGGAACTGACACAAATTTGTGCTATCTGTCACAGCTTCTGTGTTGTCTACCTCGCCGTCCGTTCAAAGTATACAAGCACATTTTTGATCGATCGATGAAACCTCAGAACCCAAGAAATAAAAAGCAATAAGTCATAGGCTATTTGACAATTCTGTGACTGTGTAAAGTTACTGGTGATGAAATTCCGAGAATGAACCCATTTTTAACGAGTTTTACGTCGTATTTTCCTCTATTTCGATGAAAAATACCAAACAGCATGAAATAATGTAATGAATGAATGGCTGGCATTTCGTTCTTTTTATACATATAAATTTCATTATCCAAGACGCCGCCGTCTGCGCGGAGAACATAATGTTTTAAAATGTGATCGGAAACACAACTTGCTTTGCCTCAACACATACCGTCGCCATGTGCTTCTAACACGATCTTTGATGAAATGTTATTCTGTTGAAATGTTCCATCGGATGATAATTTTTATATATTTTCGGTTGCTTCTATCATAGAAATGGAGTCATTAAAATGATCTCGATTGGGAAGTCCAAATTTCATTAAAGGACAATTTAGATCAAAACTCTGACAATCAACAAAGAATGCGACTTGCTCAAGGGACCAGTACCATCAGTCATTTCGTATAGTCGCAAGCTTATACAGAAAAGATCACTGGCATGCGATATACAAAATGAGAGCTTATGGACTTTACTTTCAATGCGCGTTCCTGATTCTTGGATTCCCTCATACTTTTAGTGAACTCAAGAAGAATTATTTACGGTTTTTTTCGTTGGACAATTTAAAATGTCGCCAAGATTAATTGTGCAAAATACCAGTCTTAGAGAAAATATGGGCTTCTCAGCCCAACACAGTTGTTATGAATAGAATACATTATTTTTTGTGACTTCAGTGATGTATATACAACTATGTAGGTTCTGAGGTATTCATAATTTAAAGAGTTTACACAAGAAAATTGAGATCAATCGATCAAGGGAGGTAAGGGGGAAGATAACTCATGAACAAAATATCTCGTCTATAACTGGTGACCAAGAAATATACACTGTTAGCACCCAGCTCAGCACTCGGCTTACACCAGCAGATATTATTAGCGTGTAGAAGATCGAAAAATCACAAGGAAGCTGGCCCTGACTGCATTATTGGTGACTTATTTAAACGTTCTTCTGATTAGGTAATGTAATCCTTTCTGTAATTGTTAAATATATTATTTGCTAATTGTACAATCCCAGAAAACTGAACTCAATCAGTTATTTCATCATTTTTAAACAGGGTGATGTTGATGATCCTAACAATTACATTGCACTAAACTCTATGGAATGATGATTGATGACAGACCGCAAGAATGGATAGAGGAAATAATATCACATGTGATCATCACGCAGGCTCTAGAAAAGGGTCACTCAACAATTGACCACATGCTTGCTTTGTTTGCGCTTATGCAGACGCAGTTTTCTTATAATAGAAAGTATACTTAGCTTCTATAGATTTTGAAAAAGCGTTTGACTCCATTAGTAGAAATCTCCTTGGACCCGTTTTTATTAAAACAAAACAGCATTCAATGTAAATTTTATAAATGTATTACAGATATCTATGATAGAGTTAGAGCCAGAGTTCGTTGTGCTGCACAACGTACTGACTATATCATTATTCTAGAGGAGTTGAGCATGGAGATGCATGCAACCCTATCCCATTTTCTTTGTTTATTAATCAGTTAGCTCTTAATGTAAACAGAAAATGTAAACATGGCGCTTTATTGTGATTCGACGCTTTTGGATTGTTTATCCTTCTGTTAGCCGACGATGTAGTTGTGATGTCTGAAACTGTGACAGGGTTATAAACACAGTAGAATAACATGCACTGAGCAGCTAGATCAGTGTAGCTGAAAGTCAATGTGCAAAAACAAATATCATGGTATTGCTTAAATGTGGGTATTTAAGTGGAAGGGAAAAGTGTGCGTACGATAATATTAACATGCCAGTTCACCATACTTATAAACATTTAGGTATATCATTATCAACACGTTTGGGTTTTGTCGGTGTGGGTAAAGACCTTTCGAATGAGGGGAAAATGGCTTGCTTTGCATCGTACACATTCTAATAATTTTTCATTTACGTTATTTTTCAAACTCTTTGATACTTAGGTTCAACCAGTCCAAAAGTATGGCCCTGAGCTATGGGAGAGTAAAAAGTGGATGTGCATTGTGAATATGTTAATATTTTTTTTTTTTATTTTAAAAGGTTTCTAGGTATAGACAGACGGACTCCAAATGAACTTATCAATTCAGAAACTGAGTGTGCGTTTGTTTGTTTGTTTGAATTTGGGATTTAGTTTGTTGGGGTGAAAACGTACTTAACCGTAGACATAGATAAGTACCACAAACATGGAACAGCAGAATTCAAATTCGGAATATGTGCTGTAGTCATCCATAATTTGAGAAATCGAACATGTGATAATTGTAATTTGCTTTGACCTTTTGTGAAAAAGAATAACACGGAACCGAATTACAGTTCGTCCTGTACCGCCCAGATCTCATGAGCACCAGAGAAAAGTTTATTAAGCCCAAATATTACAGACAACCATCTTGGATTAAACTGAGCCTATTATGTGCAGATACGTCTTCATAACCTGTTGACTTTATTTCACTGTTTTTGTTCAACCATTTAAGTACTGAGAATTTTTATATTTCTTCAAATTGCCTTCAAATCATTCTTGTTTTGTTCCGTAGTTTAATTCTAGGAATATAACTATTGTGCTTTGCTTGTTCCCACACCCCTTCATTAGGAGTTCTGGACTGTTATATCAATAAAGTATTTAGATCTGAATCTGAATCTATCTCACACACACACACACACACACACACACACACACACACACACACACACACACACACACACACATTATAGAGCGCATTCTCTGTGTACAGTTCTTTTTTTTTTTTCTTTTTTTTTTCTTGTCATAGCTAATATTGTTTATCGTATCATAGTGATATATTTTTTGTATTGTTAGTTACTTTTCAGTGCATCAATTGTATTTTTATATCGCTTTTTTCACCTTTATTGTTTATTTTTAGATTATTATTAACTATTGATAGAACGCATGGTAGTAAAGGATTTTAAGGTGTTCCAATGGAATTGTCGATCCATCACAACCAGTAAAGATCAGCTAGTACAACATCTATCTGAAGTCAAATACAACATATTAGCTTTGCAATCACTGAATGTCAGTAAAAAAACAAACTACCTAAGCTTCCTAATTACTATTTTCCACCAATTATCCAAAACACTAATAATGAAGAGAAAATAAATGCGGCAATGTATGTTCGTGAAGATGAGAAATATACTCCATGTGCCAGTCCTGCTCCACTAGACATTCCTGGATTGCACTCATGTGCAGTCAGAATTCAAGTTGATTATGATGTAGTAACAGTTGTTTCTGTATACTTACCTCCGGCCCAAACGATCGTAATACAGAATGGCTACGTTCTGTTCAATCAAACCAATCTACCAAATATCTAATCACTGGTGATTTTAACGCCCATTCGCCATTCTGGGAAAAGGGATGCCAAATAATAACCAGTAACCGTTTTATTGAAAACATAGTGGACTCCTCTCTTTACCTTCTCAACGACAGCAGTATTACTCGTATTCCAGACAACCCTAAACATAACCCTAGCGCCATCGACTTATCATTCATATCTCCTGAACTAGCTGTATCTTGTGACTGACTGACACTTGATGATACATTAAATAGTGACCATCTACCTATTATGATTTCTCTGAAAATATGAGACCTGTAACAGAAGATGTAACACATGACAAAGTTCCAAAATACTGTTACAAATTTGCTAACTGGAATACATTTTCATATCTACTTAGTTCATTTAACATGAGCATAGAAAATATTGAGAATCAAGATGTCGATACGTTATATGATCATCTTCAGAATGCAGTACACTCTGCTTCAAAGGAATCAATTCCGACTGTAAAATCTGTAAAATCAAAAAACCATTTGGGTAATGTCTGGTGGAATGATATATGTCAACAGGCAAAACAAGAAAAAATATAGAAAAAAACAAAGGAATACAATAGAGAAAAAAATCCTAAGAAAAAACCTGAAAAACTTCTTGAGAAAAAAAGAGCGAAGAATCACCAAAATTGAATAACTGCACAAGCAAAACGGCAGTGTTGGTCATCTGTATGTCAAAATGAGGTATCAAACTATAAAGACATTCAAAAAGTCTGGACACATTAAAAACAATGAAAAACGGAGTTAACCTTCCACATTGTCCGATTAAACTAAAACAATATCAATTTCCGTCAGGTTTTGATAAATCTGAAGCATTTGCTGACTTATTTGCATATAACAGTAGCATTAACAGCTTATCCTTGGACAAGAAAAAAACACCGCGAACGTGAAGAAAAGAAAAACATCTATGATAGCCCAAAACCAACACAAAATCATTATCTAAATTCTGCTATAACATTGCAGGAAGTCAATGACTGTATTATTAATCTAAATAAAAAGACATCAGTGGGACTAGATGGCATTTCAAATGAAATATTAAGTCATTTCCCGCAAAATATCATACAATTTCTACAATTGTTTTTTTCCAAAAAATGTTGGGACAGTGGCAAAATACCCATAATTTGGAAACACTCAATTATAGTTCCCATTCATAAAAAAGGAAAACCACTCAGTGATATAAACAGCTATCGACCAATATCATTAACATCTAACACATGTAAATTGATGGAAAAGATAGTGTTAAAAAGACTAATTCATCATTGCAATAAAAACTGCATCATTCCTATCAACCAAGCTGCATTCCAAGCAGGCAGATCTACAATTGAACACTTAGTAAAACTTACTACACACGTAAAACATCAATGTGCACGTCGTAAGAACATCCTCGCTACTTTTTTTGACATTCGTAAAGCCTATGAACAAGTGTGGCACAAGCGACTAAAGTACAAATTAAAGAATATCAGAATCAGTGGTAACATGTACAATTTTGTTAAAGATTTTCTACAAGGTAGACACATTCAAGCAAAAATAGGAAATACGTATTCCAACCCAAGACCTTTACAAATGGGTTTACCCCAAGGTTCATAATTTCCCCAATATTATTTAATATTTTAATCTCTGACCTCCCTAAAGGTCTTTCTTCTAAAGATACTGAAGTGGCTCAATTTGCTGATGATATATGCCTATGGACAAAAGTGACAATGAAAAGAAATACACCATCAAGATCACTAAATTACATCAAAATAAAGTATCAACTTGATTTAAACAAGATCAATGATTTTTTAAATGTAAATGGTCTTTCGCTTTCCCCCAAAAAAAAAAAATATGATTCTCTTTAATGCTGGTTACGATCCAGGACAACTTCCTACTTTCACATTGGATGGCATTGTTAAACTATGCAAAAAGTGTCAATTTTTTGGGTGTTATATTAAGTAGTAAGTTATCTTGGAACGCTCATATTGAATACATTTTTAAACAAAGCAAGAAAGAGCTTGAATTTCCTAAAAATAATTAGCAAACAACCGTGGGGACAGGATTCGAAATCATTAACCATCTTAGCAACTGCCCTTATACGCTCAAGACTAACTATGCTCAAGAAGTATTTTTAATGCTGCACAATACCTGTTAAATAAACTTCAGAGTACTGATTGCAAAGCTTATAAAATTGCCCCTGGGGTTCCCACACATAAATCTAACTTCGGGACGTATACTGAAGCAGGAATCTTACCTCTTGCAGAATTTCGGAAAGCTTCTACTTCAAAATTTATCTTAAAGAGCTTTTCACAAAACAATTTTAGCTCAGAAGAAGTATGTTTAAAATCGGAGGAGGATTTCGGAAAACGTGCCCAAAATACACTGTCAACAAGGTTTATTTACTCGTTTTCCTCCGATCTTCTAAAGGATACCAAAATAGATAAAAACAACATTGCTCAAAAGCCCACGTATTCACCTATTCCAAAATGGGAACAAAGTAAAGCCTCCTTTGATATAGATTATACAGATGTATCAAACAGAATTGTCCACATACCTTAAGAACATCTGTTTACACTCATTTAGAAAGTAACTACAATCACCATTTGAAATTTTTACAGATGGCTCAGTGCTAGAAAATGATAACACAGGAGCAGCCTTCATAATCTCAAGTTTCAAATAGAAAAGCTCTTCTATCTTGGTAAGCAGTTATCGATATTTAGTGCCGAATTAATTGCTATACTTAAGTCGTTAGATTTCATCCTAAATTTTCCAATAAATAATTCCCAAATTATGATAGGTGTTGATTCTTAAGCAGCAATCCACTCGATTAAATCTGCATGTCCTTCAATGCGACTTGATATAATATTAGAAATTCATCATTTCATTCATATTTTATCCATGAAAGGCATTACTGTTACTTTTTTGTTGGATCCCATCTCATTGTGGTATTGTACCCAACGAGCGCGTAGATCAACTTGCAAGAAAAGCAGCGCAAAATGTCAATTACGCAATACCACTTAACATCCATTAGATTTGAAAGAATATTTTTCGATTATAAATTCAACGTCAAGAGAAAAAGTTAAAACATTACTGATGAATTCAGACGTCCAATATTATCACAACTGTGTAAAGTTTAGTGATGAGTACATGGGGAAAACATACAAACAAGATCTTCCTCGTCTAGGGAGATTGGAAGCTAATGCATAGATTTCGTTTGAACGCATTGAAAAACAAAATATTGTCATAACGTTAAATGTATGTGTGGGGAAACCATAAGTATCAGTCATTTACTAATCCATGCCCAAGAGCAAGAGAACTCTTTACAAATTCGGGTATTGATGGTTACACTAATGGATCGACTTCTTTACCTTTACCACGTATTTTAAACAGTTCTTGTATTCTTGAGTCAGTTTGCAAATGTTTGTTAAGTAGTTCAATTGGCCTGTATCTTTAGATCTTATCTCTACTCAGTTACATTTGGTTTTGATTAAATGGAAGAGGGATAAAAGGGAGGAGGGGGGGGGGGGGTGTTCATATTCTATCATTAACGTATTAATACACTCAATCACTTACATACTTCATTCACCCACACATAAAACTGTCTGAATCACTGTCGTGGAAGGACATTATACCGACGACAACACACACACACACACACACACACACACACACACACACCACACGCTCACACACACACACACGCGCGCGCGCAGGCAGACAGGCACTTACGCACACACGCACTTACGCACTTACGCACGCACTTACGCACTTACGCACGCACGCACGCACACACACACACACACACATACGCACGCGCGCGCGCGCGCGCGCCACACACACACACACACACACACACACACACACACACACGAAATTGGATTTGTGCAGTTTTCATATGCATTTCAACAACAGCATAATTTACGCAAATAATACAAGTTTAGGTACGCCGTATAATAACAGCGCTTTTGTTTTGTTTCGTGTCTTTTCTTCACCATTGGGAAGTGTCAGGCCTTTTACTAGCATCGTTGTTTGTATTCCATGTTTTAAACGGTGTTTGCATTTGATTTAGACTACAGACTTCAAGAAATCTAAATCTGGTATTTGTAACAGCACACATGCATCCATACAAATCCATACGTATAAACTGATGTTGTCACGCTCACAGATGGAACGAGGACAAACCTTCTAAGTAGAAAACCTGCTATTGGTAAAGGAAGTGTCAGTACCATCTGCCCAGGGGTGGACTATTTCCTGAACCAGAACTACACAGATGACACGTTCCTGTGGGTCAATGCATCGGATTGTGAAAACAATTTACCAGAGTTTGCAGCACCTGAGGGTGTGGTGTATGGGTGTGTGAGGGGACCACCTTTTACTGTAAAATGTCTGTACAGGCCATGCATGGCGGTCTACGGGTTCATCTGAAACGCTTAGAATATGAGTGCAGTTCCAGTCAATGGAATGTAGGTATTAGCTATATAGCAGACAGCACGTTACATGGATCATTTATCAGCTGCATGTGGCATTCTTTGCAAGAATTGATATTTGATGTAGGAAATTATGACTTGCGTCTATTTACCAAAAATAATCCCATGGTAAATTTGTCTATTGAAAACATGACAAAATCTAACTTTATTGTGAAACACATCACGGACCACTCCGGATATATTGTTGTGACAGAACTTGCAACCATGAGGTGTGATTATTGTTGTAGACATCTTGATCTGAAATAGCACCAAGATCTGCCTTACTTCTAAGCATTCTACTATCATGGTTTATCCTCGACACATCCCATTGCATTTCTATTCGGTTCACTTGCGGAAACCAAAAGATGGCCGGGAAATGTGTTACAGCAGTTCACACCGGATTTGACGATCGCGCACATCTTCTGTGTGTATCATCTGCTCGAATTAGTCATATACAACAGTGTAAATGCGAAACCGCTCGCTATATTAAAGCATATTTCTCTGTCATGTCTGAGAGCGATGGACCTCAGAAGCTGCCTGGTGGTTTGTTCAACTGCTCTGGTGGCCATTACACTAAATTCCAGGATCACTTGCACTGTAACCTAAAAGCAGAGTGTGAGGATGGGCGAGATGAAACAGAACACTGTTCGTTTAGCAGTTCTGGCTGTCAAGGGTTGGTGGCTTCACGTAACAAATGCTACCTATTGATTAAAACGAATTTGGCTTTCACGTCTAATCTTATGCTGAATATGGCTGCCAGGGAAGAAGTGCAAGACTCGCTTCCATAAGAAGCATGAAGGAAAAGGAAGACTCGCTGCATATCTTTGAAACTTACCAAAGTTTTGTTGTTCTTGTTGGGTTCACAACAGGATGGCACTCCCAACCTTTTACGTACAGGAAACTTAGTATGTGGTCTGACAACACTGTGGCCTACAATGTGGATCACTTCCGGTTCTACATAGGTGAAAAGGGTTCAACAGAGTATGTGCTTAAATCAATGAAGCTCGAAACTCCTTTCATGGGTTTTATGTTAGCATATCTTGCTTTGTGTGAAGGGAAATCACGAGAAACTAATGCGCGTCCCCCTTGTGTTTTACTGACTGAATCAGACTCGACTTCATTAATGTTCACAAACACTCGTCAGTTTTTATCTGTACGCTCTGACGGCCATTTCTTGCATCAATTCTTGATGTGTAATCAACACAGTTATTCTGGTAGTACAGCGACTTCACAGTGCTACGTGTTAGCAGACATGAATGTTCCCCATAACACTACAAAGAGTGTTGCAGAAAAGGCAGATAGTGTCATGTTTACATGTGATGATGGTAACAAGAATGTGCATTTGACTTTACTGTGTGACTTTAAAGAGGACTGTCTAGATGCCAGTGATGAGTCATTCTGTGAACACCCCTCATGTTCTAGTTTTCAGTGTTTGAGAGGCCAGTGCATTTTAGACAGTCAAATCTGTAATGGATTTTCTGATTGTCTTGACGACGATTTTGATGAGAGAGTCTGTCTGAGAGACCGAAGATTTTATCAGTGCTGCAAGTACACAACGCATGCATATCAACTTAGATGGCATGGGCTACTTCACTCAAAAGAAGATAAGAGATGATGAGCCATGTCCAGAGAGTCATTATCGTTGCACAGCAGAGTGGCTGTACTGTCTCCCTGTCTATACCCAGTGTAATGGATTGTCTGACTGTGTTTATGGAGAAGACGAACAAGACTGTGGGAGGAAAACCTGTCCTGGGTTTTATCAATTCAAGATTCCAGAGTGTGTGTTCATGGAGATCATCTGTGTGATGGCTGGGGTCAGTGTCCACTGCAGGATGACGAATTGATGTGTGATGTGACCTGTCCGGAAAGTTGTCTGTGTCAAGGTCATTCTTTCTTATGTAGCAAAACGTTTCCTGCTGAAATGTACCCTGAACTTCGTTTTGTGAATGCTACAGGCACGGGAATGTTGTTATCGCTTTTTTGTTACAAATGTATATTTGATTCGATTGATTCTGTGTGACTGTTCCATTTTCAATATTTCATACACTGAACTTTACAACTTACAACACCTTGATCTGTCCAATAACCACTTAATTAGGCTTCAAGTGGCTGACATTCCATTTATCAAACCTAGCAACACTGTATTTGGCAAACAATCCCCTCAATCAAATTTCAAATCAACTGGGGAAGCACGTTAATTATGGACTCAGACGCGTGAGTTTATCAAATACGCATTTCAATATTGTCAATACTTTATTATCTATGTATTTGTATCAGGTAAAATGGCTTAATTTGTCCTTTTCTGTCATACGAATCATTAACCCTACAGGCTTTACAAATGTTCCACAACTGACTGAAGTCGATATACGAGGGAATCCAGTTGAAACCTTTCCGTGGGAATCTTTGTCAGAAATCGTACACGTGAAAACATTCTTTTCATCAGACTACAGATTTTGCTGTGATAACCTACTTCCCCCTCGTTCAGCCAGATTAAGATGTCTAGCACCTCACTCCATACTTGCTTCTTGTAAAAGTCTTCTTCCATCTGTTCTATACAGATTTTTCTTTTGGTCAACGAGTGTGTTTGCCATAGTAGGTAATTCAGCATGCTTTGTAGCTTTAATTGCGTTCAGTAAAATGTTTGACAGAAGCTTTGCAGGGGCTTTAGCACACTTGCAGTTAGCTAATGTGTGCATGGGATGTCACGTGGGCATTAGTATTGTAGCAGATGTGATGCTGCATGGGACGTACATCCAAACAGAAAAAGAATGGACCCATAGAGCATCATCTGTAAATTAAGTGGCTTCCTATGCTTTGTGTGTCCAACAAAGTGTCCATGTTAATGATTATGCTCATGACTTTTGATCACCTTATAATCCTTTGCTTTCCTGCTAAATCAGTAAGACCCGATAAACCATTTATAGTCACAGTCTGCTCTGTAGTATGGATTGTCGGAATCGTGATTTCAGTCATACCATTTCTTCCTGGTTTGTCACACTGGGGTCTGCATGGTCAGTCTGGTTTGTGCCGTCTGGCTCTCTTCACTCATTATAATAATGTCCAAACCTTTAAATGGTTTCCTGTTATTTTGATTAACAATTCCGTTTTCTTCTTAATGATAGTGGGGTTTCTTGTCGTGATTCACCGTCGATTACCAAAGTACAGAATCCAACTGGATCCCAGTAAAAGGTCAGTGTACCTTTCATCCCACTTGGCGACAAAGATCGCAGTTACAAACGCCGTTTGTTGGCTGACATTTGGCCTGGTTTTGGCGATGACCTCAGCCGGTTTCACTGATTTCAACAGCATCTACAAAGCCCTGGTTGTCTTCATGATACCACTCAACTCTGCTCTCTGTCCATTGATCTTTGTGTGGACTGTGCTAGCAGAGAGATATGGACAAGCTCAAGAAGAGAAGGTACTGAGAATGTTAAAATCACGGAAGCAATTTCTACCAGCAAAATGATGACGAGACCAACTACTACTACTGCAACTACTACTACTACTACTACTACTACTGCTGCTGCTGCTGCTGCTACCACTACTACTACTACTACTACACCACCACTACTACTACTACTACTACTACTACACAGACGACATGTTCTTGTGGGTCAATGCCTCAGACTGTGAAAACAATTTACCACAGTTCACAGCACACCAGGGTGTGGTGTATGGGTGTGTGAGGGTTCCACCTTTTTGTGTAAAATGTGTGCACCGCATGTCTGTTGGTATACGTGTTCATCTAAAGCGATTTGAATATGAGTGTATTCCAAGTCATTGGGCAGTGCATATTGATGATAGAGCAGAAAGTATCTACACGGGATGCTTTGGGAATGGTATGTTACATTTTTTTTTTTTATTTCTAAGAAACAGACTTACGTTTATGCTGCAATAACAGTCCCGTGGTCAGCTCGTACACTGAAAACGTTGAAGAAAATTAATTATATGTTATATCACAGAATACTCAGGAGACATTGTAGTGACAACATTAGTATCGATGCAAACATAAACAACTAAGGCACCATCATCTAGAGATACCACCAAGACCTGCTTTTCTTGTTAGTATCCGACAATCATGGAGTACGTGCAGCGAGTTGAGTTGTATTCACATGCACTTTGAACGAAAACAAAAAACCCTCAGATACAACGTAGAAATGTAATAAACAAATTTACACACTGGAACTCACAGCCCAGCTCATCTTCTGGCTGCATCATTCGTTTGGATTTTCTACGGATAAATGTAGGGATGTACACCTCGCTATGCGAAAGCGTATTTTTTTCGGTTATTTCTGAAGGACCACAAAAGCTACCTGGTGGCTTGTTTCACTGTTCTGTTGGCCATTCCATTAAATTTCAGGATCACGTGCACTGTGGCATACAGCCAGAGTGTGAAGATGGACGGGATGAAACAGAACACTGTTCTTTCTGCAGTTCTGGTTGTCATGGCTTGGTGGCTTCACGTAACACATGTTACATACTTATATCAGCAAAGGATACTTCTTACACGACTAAATCTCACTTTAAACAAATGGAAAGAAATGATCACACAGAGATAAATACTTTTTTTTTGGTTAGTAATTACATTAAAATCAAAATAATCTTCTAAATTCATTACTTGTGATGAAAGTCCTGAAACTGAACGAAACAATTATTGAGACAGATATGATCGTCTTTACTGATCTAACAATTAACAAATTCTAATTGTTTCCCCTAGAATCTCCCCTTCTCCCTCTATTCTCTGCCCCCCCCCCCCCCCTCCCTCCTTCCCAATACATGTATCTATCCCAGACTAGGACTCCGATTACCTCCATCACAGCCTCATTTCACCCTCCAGGCTATTAGAATTACTAATTCTTGTTAAATGCCACCAGAATCATCCGCCCCCACCCCCAACCCCCCTCCTACGATCTCTCTGTTTTCTTTTGTTTTGTGTGTGTGTGTGTGTGTGTGTGTGTGTGTGTGTGTGTGTGTGTGTGTGTGTGTTCTCACTTCATCCACGCAGAAAAGAAACTTAACTCACAAGATTAATATCTTCATTACCTGACATCCATTAAATCTTTACATTGAAGCAAAAGCTTAGTTATTTAACTAGCCAACTCTAGCTTAGTTTACTTAACATTCTTAAACATACAAACATGTGCACATAGTAAACCGTGCAAAACTGAGTCCACTGATAATGAAAATATTGTTACAGCACATTATCCAATCACACTAGGAAAAACAAGTTTGTGCAGACCCATGCGCTCATGTCCAGTCTGTTTTGATAAGATGGTGCAGATGATTGAAAAAAAAAATCAGAACACACACACACACACACACACACACACACACACACACACACTCACGCACGTACGCACGCATGCACAGACGTAGGGGAGGGATACTCTACGAGATCGTTTTCAGAAGATAGTATCATGTCACCATTTAAGTGACACAAGTGCCAAGAATCATATTTCTCAACGGAAAAAAATAAAACAATCCGGGAGGAGAAGGAGGAGATACCAACAGCAAGAACAGAATGAACTCCTGGGAAAAGTAAAGACTGCCCTATAGACGTTGAACGGTGATTATTCGTCATTGAATTCAGTTGTGACGCAATTATTAATTGTAAAAAGAACAACACATTTTTTTTGTCTGAATAATGTCCCCCTCGCGTATTCTGTTCGTTTTATGTGTGTACAGATACGTCCAAAACATATATATAAAACTAATGCAGGGCAATTTAATAGAAAAAATAATACGAAATGAAAAAATAATAAAGCTGAAACAACAAAGCCATAAAAAGGCCTATGTAGTTTTGTTACATCAAGTTAAATGTAACACATGAGAACACTCATCAACTGAAACAGACGTAAAAAGCCACACCAAATTTCTGCGACAGTAGACTTCAATGGTCAATTCAAAGCACACAAAGCACTCTTTCAAAGCGCTTGCAGAGATTTCTGATGTAGATTTTTTTTCTTTGCTGAAGTTGATCAGAGGCCCGGGAAACAGCGGCTTGTAAGACAGCCACATCCTGCTTGTTGGGGAGACAACTGTGTAAACCACAACTGTTGTCTCCATCATGGTGGCAGCAGCTGCCGAAATCTCCACGTCTGAGCCCCATGACCCAGCTCCAGTGTGTTCTCATTGAGATATTCTTCAAGATTTTGTCCCCAAGTCTCTGGAGAATGGCTCATGATGTACGCACAAAAAATCTACGATTTGTGCTCGACTTTCTTTGTGGAAGTGTTGTGTCCCACACACTTCTAAACTCAAGGCACGATACAGGTACAGTTGCCATCCCCAACTATATTGCTGACATCTTTGGGGGCTGTCAGGACTGCCTGCTGTTTCCGTTCTGGCAACATGCAGGGCCTGGGGAGACCAAGCCGTGCACATTGTCGCGCACGCCAGCATGCATTTGTTGGAACGAATGCTTGTGAGGAAGACTCTCTCGTCCCCCTATTTCCTCCCGTTTTCTCCAACCCCCTTGTCTGTCGCCCCCTTCTATGTCTCTTCCTCCTCTCTTTCCACAGTCTCCTTCATTCTTTCTTTTATTCTCCTCTGTGTCTCTTTCTCTTCTCTCTTCACAGTCTCCTTCACTCTCTTGTCACTGTCCTCTGTGTCTGTTTCTCCTTTCTCTCCACAGTCTCTGTCACTCTCCTCTGTGTCTGTTTCTCCTCTCTTTGTACAGTTTCCTTCACTCTCCTCTATGTCTCGCTCTCCTCTCTCTCTCCACAATTTCTTTCGCTCTCTGTATCACTCTCCTCTATGTCTCGTTCTCCTCTCTCTCTCTCTCCACATCTCTCTCGCGCTCTCTGTATCACTCTCCTCTATGTCTTACTCTCCTCTTTCTCTCCACAATCTCTTTCGCTCTCTGTATCACTCTCCTCTATGTCTCACTCTCCTCTCTCTCTCTCCACAATTTCTTTCGCTCTCTGTATCACTCTCCTCTATGTCTCACTCTCTCTCTCTCTCTCTCTCCACAATTTCTTTCGCTCTCTGTATCACTCTCCTCTATGTCTCGCTCTCCTGTCTCTCTCTCCACAATTTCTTTCGCTCACTGTATCACTCTCCTCTATGTCTCGCTCTCCTCTCTCTCTCCACACTCGCCTTCGTTTTCTCTGTTACCATCTTTTCCTCTCTCTGTCACTGTCTTTTTTCCCAGTCTTTGTCATTTTCCACATGTACTTTCTCTGTTGTCTTTCTGGCCTTGCTTCAGTTTTTTTTTTTATTCCTACTCCTCTGATTCTCACATCATTTTTCTCTCAATTCTAGCTGGTATTTTCTCGCTTTTCACTCCCCACGCTTCCTCTCTCTTTGTACCTTTCCTTAAAAAAAAAAAAAAAAAAAAAAAACTGATCGATTGTAGTTTGAGTCATAACATTGGCCACATGGCTGTTGAGACTCGCTGTAAACTCGTGGAAGTGGTCCAGGAGACTCTGGGACCCACGGGTGTGCATACAGTAGATGATGGTTTTGTGCACATAATCCAGTACCTCTTTGTAGGTGATACACGCTCTGGCCCCCCACAGTCATCATGCTCGGAATCCGAGTCAGAATGGTCACTGACTGCTGCTGTTGATGGAGTTGATGATGGCTGTGGGTAGTGTGATGTGTTCTTTGGTGTCGCCTCGCTGCTTGATGTCTGAGGATCTGTATCAATGTCAAAATAATCCTGTGTTTTAATGTCCCATTCACTGCACAGTCTGGACAGAAGTGGTTCTGGCTCTGCATCTTCATCGCTGGAACATGCACTTGGAACACTGCTGGAAGAGGTGGTCACAAACCCTGCCTTTCTAAAGCAGTTTTTTTTTATGGTGGTGGGGGCGTAACACGATCCCACGCCTGTTTCAGTGTTGCCATGGCCTCGAGAAGACTGATATGAACTGGTGTGAAAGTTTCTTTCGGTATTCCAACATCCAGATTTATGACCAGTTTCGATAGGTTGGCTGTACTGTAGTGCACCTTTACATTCTGTATGATCCCTTGATCAAGTGGCTGCAGCTTTGTTGTGGCGTTGGGGGTAGGAACAACAGCTCCGTGGCCTTCAGATGACGATGAAACTTTCCATGTGCAGAGCAACTGTCCATCACCAGCAACACTTTCCGCTTTGCATTGTTAGATCAAATTTTTGCCAACGGTTCTTAAATAGCTCTGCAGTCATCCACGCCTTGACGTTAGCATCGTATTCAACAGGCAGCGTTTTGACACCCGTGAAACACCGTGGCCTCTTAAAAACCGTCCTATGGTGAAGAGTGGCATTTTCTCAGAGCCATCCATGTTCGTGCAGGCAAGGAATGTGATTCTTTCCTTTGATTTCTTGCCACCAAAGCATTTCTCATATTTGAACGTCAACGTCTTGTCTGGCAAAAGACGCCAAAAGAGGCCACTTTCATCAGCGTTGAAGATGTGTTTTTTTGCTTAGTATCAAAGCAGGGTAGGTATTAACACGCTCCCAGTCCATGCGTTTGTAGCTCATTGTCTTGAAAACGATAGCATGTCTCTTTTTGAATCTGGATAGCCAGGCATTTTTCCAGTGCCAGTCTGGTGTGCCCAAATTCTGAGAGAACTCCTCTGCTTTCTGCTTGAGAATCGGACCACTAACAGGAACATGAGCTGACCTGCATTGGAAAAGCAGTCAAGAGCTTGGTCGGTGCCCTGGTTAGCAGCATGGCGAACTCTGCTTTCTGGAGTCAATCTCGGTGCTGAAATACAGCTTCTTGTATTTCTCGCGGTCCTTCATGATAGTTGACAATGTGTTGGGCGGAATGTTCAACTCTACTGGCTTTTTTCCGCTTCTTCAAAGGATTTCTCTCCATTTCACGAATTAGATCCAGTTTGCACTTCAGGGAGAGCGTTTTTAGTGTACGTTCAGCCATGGCGAACTATGATCGCAGAATGAGTCGTATGGCTTCATTATTTGTCCTCATAACAAAGTCAGCAGTATCGGGCACTTTTCTTTTTTAATTGGGTGAAAAGTGACTTGAATAGATCCAGATTTTGGCCTACATTCACGCAAAAAGACAATGACGTGTGCTGTGTGTGTGTGTGTGTGGGGGGGGGGGGGGAGACTCGCACACACAGGCACATACACTGTGTCACACAAACTCATGGTTACATTTTAATCATACATACATACACAGTAACAACAGATAGACTCTCTCTCTCTCTCTCTCTCTCTCTCTCTCTCTCTCTCTCTCTCTCTCTCTTGACTTCGACTTATCAGTGAATACAGGTGAGACAAACACTTCGAGTTACATGAAAGTCGAGATACAGGACTTCGACATATCCGTTTAAAAATGAGTCTTTCGAAGAGCACGAACGGCTGGGAAATGAAAAAGACGTCGAGTTGTGCGAACTTCGACTTACCCCTTACTCGAGTCAAGCGTACTGGGGTGTATACTGGCATTATGAACGCTATTACTGAACATCAACGGATAATTAATGTTCAGTTGGTAAATAGATATCGTGTCATAGAAACGAACATTTGGAAAATTGTAAAAGAGGGAAGCAAGGGCATACAGGGACTACTTTTGAAATCTGATGTGTTGCCTGCGGCGGTTCTAAAATGGAACCTTAGTTTTGAAAATTTGAACTGGTTCAAGATGTTTAAACATTGTAAAATTTTTTCATGACACAAAACTGAAATGGTTTCAGCTGTGTATATTACATCGTCTTTTGTCAACAAGAAAATATTTATATGACTGCAAGTTTGGTGAAACCCAATTTGTAATTTTTGCCAGGAAGAAATTCAAACCATCCAACGTCTGTTATGGAAATGTACAGGTGTACAGAAATTCTGGTTTGATCTAATGCAGGTTCTGAACACAAAATGTGATCACTGTGAAAATTTAGCTCTGTCAAAAGAACTGAACTTGGTTGGATATAAAGATGGTGTTATAACAGATTTGGGGCTTAATTACATTTTATTAACTGCAAAATTCTGTATATTAAAATCTTACATGGAAAATGATGTACCCAGTGTGCAGGTTTCCTTTCTGTTATGAAAAACAGATATCTGACCTTAAATTTATGCATTCACTAGAGGGTACATATTCTCAATTCTATGAACAATGCTGCAGATACCAAGGTTTATTTTGAAATTTGTGCATTCCCCTATATCGATACATATAAATGGTTACTTGTAAACAACTACAGACTCTCTCTCTCTCTCTCTCTCTCTCTCTCTCTCTCTCTCTCTCTGCAGGTTTTCTTCTTCTTCTTTGGTTGAGGAAGAGGCCCTCACCTGCAAAGTTTATCTTCACGGCGCATTTTTCTCCTCTGTCTTCAGCCCTTGTTCACTTTCGCTTTCGTTGCACAGGAACCAGCCAGGGGAGGTTTGTGCAGAGAACGTTTTTTTTTCTTTTATTTATTGATCTATTTATATATTATTTTCTCTCTACTGCAGCTTGTTTGTCTCATTGCCTGTCTGATTATTTGTTTGATATATTTGTATGTGTATGAAAGTGTGCTGTTTCTGTGTTAAATGTTTGGAATTATTGAATGGTTTTCTGCATATATATATATATATATATATATATATATATATATATATATATATATATATATATATATATATGTGTGTGT
>JADBJO010009968.1:37500-60000 GCA_016801955.1 Conus betulinus
CCGTGTATGAGTCTGTAAAGTTCTCCATTGAGAGATCAAGGAGATCACATCTGCCACCTCTGCCAGTAGAAGTGGAAGACGTTGAGAAAAATCTCCCATGGGATACAACCTGGAACAACGAGAGATGTTTTTTTCCTGTCCATGGACAATGACGGAGGATCAGCAGTGTATGTAGTGGATGAAAACCTGCAGACACTATGGACATGCAGAACCATTTACACACCGACGGCACCTTCCGTTCATGCCCACGATCTTACATTCAGATTCTGACTATTCTGGCCGATGTGCATGGTCATGTTGTTCAGTGCTGATGGCTACAAGAACCATAAGCAGTTATCGACAGGTCTTCCACAGCTTGAAGACCCCAATCCGGCTAGCTGCATACTCACCATCCTTGGAGACCGCAGGTTATAATCTGTGACTTCCAGCAAGCTCTGCCTGTTGCACTGGAAACAGAAGTTCCAGCGTGCGAGGATCAGTGGGATGTTCTTTCCACCTCAAGCAACATTTTGTGGAAGCGCGTTCAAGAAGTGGGACTAACCATACCACACCGTGACAATCATCCCCTCGAAAAGTTAATAATAATAATAATAATAATAATAATAATAATAAAAATAATAATGAGTTTGGGGCACCTGCTCTTGCCTCTGGTCTGGCTGAACTTTGTTACTGAAACGAGCAGAAGAAGAAGACTAGCAGAGAACCCTCCTGCTCTCCACGAGTTCCAGACCCACATCAACAGAACTTAAATGAATCCCAATAGGAGGTTTCCGCCAGACCTGTGGAACGTTCAGGTACGATGGATGGAACAACAAACGAACAACGATGCTGAAGGTAGGTACATTTTTCTGGCATCCATCCAAATTTCGCAAGTGCTTTACATATGTTACTTTAAGCTTAGACTAGAACAATTTAGACAAAGAGAGATAACTGTCTATGATCCTTCCTTCCTCTTCTGGATTGTGTGTCCATGCTATTGCACATCTGTATATATGATGTATGTATGTATGTATGTATGTATGCATGCATGTATGCATGTATGTATGCGTGCGTGTTTATTTGTTGTCTGTCTGTCTGTCTGTCTGTATGTATGTATGTATGTATGTATGCGTGCGTGTTTATGCATGTATGTATGTATGTATGTATGTATGTATGTATGTATGTATGTATGTATGTCTGCATGTATGCATGTATGTATGTATGTATGTATGTGTATGCGTATGCATTATGTACGTATGTATGTGCATGTGCGTGCGCGTGCGTACGTGCGTGCTTGCTTCTGTGCATGCTGTCCTTTCGCGCGCGCGCGCGCGCGTATGTGTGTGTGTGCGTGCGTGCGTGCGCGCGCGCGCGCGCGCGCGCGCGCGTGTGTGTGTGTGTGTGTGTGTGTGTTTGTGTGTATGTGTGTGTGTGTGAGAAATCAATTTTGAAAACATGAGCTCAGTGCAAAGTAACACAATCCTACGTGACCTTCGCCAACAGTAACATACAACTTTCCTTGAATTGATGCAGCATACTATCGTGTCCTGGGCGAAGCAGTCAAGTCCGCCACCCGTCGCTGCAGACGTTTATTGGTCACCTAAAGGACATCCAGGCATCTGTGGAAAATCAAATCACGAAAGCAGAGAGCGAGGCGTAGCCCCTCCAAGGAGACGACAGAAGTAGAAATTCCAGCGTCTGTGGCAGCAGTTCGAAGAAGGAGCCAGGGATTTGAATCCGTCTGGTCCGCAGTAGCGTATAAAATTTGGCATTCTTCCTCTGACTTTAAATGCTTGTCTGCATATTTATCTGTGTCTTGTCTTTTATGAATGTGTATTGCGCGATCATACTTTTGTTTTTTACGGAATCTGTAACTTTTGTGCTTCTTGTTATTAGGAGCTTTGAGTCTCTGTTATGTGCAGGAAGATATTATTTCCATAAATGGAAATTCCAATCAGGATAATGACTTTTTTTTTTTTTACCGGGATCAGTACTTCTGTTGTGTTTTCTATGATTGTGTGCTTTCAGTCTGTATTATCTGCAGGGAGCTATTATTACAATGATTGAATTTCCAACTCTTCCTGTGCAAATTTTGGTGAGAGAGAGAGAGAGACAGAGACAGAGACAGAGAGACAGAGACAGAGAGAGCAAGACCGACAGACAGAGAGACAGAGATAAAGACAGAGAGAGAGAGAGACAGAGACAGAGATTTATGTGTATTTTGTACCATAATTATTAGACCACTTGGTTACAAAAACATATGGCTACAACAACATATGGTCACAACGAACTTGGTCACTACGACACTTGGTCACAACAACACATGGTCACAACGACACTTGGTCACAACAACACATGGTCACAACTACACTTGGTCACAACTACACTTGGTCACAACAACACGTGGCCACAACAACAAGTGGTCACAACAACATGTGATCACAACGACACGTGGTCACAATGACACTTGGTCACAACAACACTTGGTTACAACGGCACTTGGTCACAATGACACTTGGTCACAACAACACTTGGTTACAACAGCACTTGGTCACAATGACACTTGGTCACACAACAACACTTGGTCACAACAACACTTGGTCACAACGGCACTTGGTTACAATGACACTTGGTCACAACAACACTTGGTTACAACGACACTTGGTCACAACGACACTTGGTCACAACGACAATTGGTCACATTGACATAACCCCCACAATATCACTGCACTGTCCAATGTCAGCCCTGTGACTACACTACCAATTCCAGTGCATACAAAACACCACCAGTGTCAGCCCTGTGACCACACTACCAATTCCAGTGCCCACAAACAACACCAGTGTCAGCCCTATGACCACACTACCAATTCCAGTGCCCACAAACAACACCAACGTCAGCCCTGTGACCACACTACCAATTCCAGTGCATACAAACAACACCAATGTCAGCCCTGTGACCACACTACCAATTCCAGTGCACACAAACAACACCAATGTCAGCCCTGTGACCACACTACCAATTCCAGTGCACACAAACAACACCAATGTCAGCCCTGTGACCACACTACCAATTCCAGTGCACACAAACAACACCAGTGTCAGCCCTGTGACCACACTACCAATTCCAGTGCCCGCAAACAACACCAGTGTCAGCCCTGTGACCACACTTCCAATTCCAGTGCCCACAAACAACACCAAAAGCAAAGAAAAAACGGCAGGCGACCCCAGTATCAGTCAGTGTAACACCGAGGTCAACATGACCGTAGTTCACGTGTCCAGTTTTCCTCACACACGCGAATTCAATTCATGTCTGTACTTTTGCAAATAATCTTACAGACCACACAATACAATTCTCCTCATTATCTACGATTCTAAACTTGTCTATTCAGTCAAAACCAGATTTCCAACTGAACTTTACTGGCAAATGCCAAGAATCATCACGGTTTCCAATATGTAAATGACAGTTACAGCCCTTTAGTGATTATAAAATAATCAATCACACTATTACCATGTGGTGAAATATAAGTAAACTGACCATCAAAATCGCCAGCACAAGCACCGTTCACAATAATACAATCCAACAAGAACACAAATTCAACAATGACTCACCAAAGTTATTGATAAACATATCTTTTGACTGCTGGTTAAAATCATTGACATTATCAACATCAACATCATCAACAGGGGAATAAATAAGTGCTTCTTCATTCCAGTTAGGTTGCTTCCATCCTGTCCTTGCATTTAGATCCCCACAGATCACAAGATGAAATTCCCCATTATTTACAATGTTGAGAATAGATTCTTCAAGTGAAACAATTCCATCTTTCTGCATTTTATTGCTATACAAAGGACTGTTCTCCAGAGCAACGTATGTTGCAATAATCAGCACATCCTTATCAACTTGAAAAAACACATTTATGTAATTTTACAACCACAGTATTGTCACAATCAATCTTCATATGTGTTATGTAGCGTCAGTAGCATTAGCAGACTAAAAACGGCAACCCACCATAATAATTTCTTCCTTGTTTTGATAACGTTTTTTGCAGGCACATGGTATTTCACAAAGTTAGTAAAGAATTCCGGAATAGTCAAAAGTGTTTATCCACAAGGTTTTGGTCACGCAGACAAAATCAAACAGTTCAGTGCATTTAATGAAAGAGATGTCCGTCAGTTTCGTGTATAAGTTTTCTACATTGTAAGTCAGGAATATCAAATCACATGGATGGCCAAGCCTGTCCTATTGTTTTTTAACGTTTCTGTCTGTCCGACGGGAAGGGGGCACCTTCCTGGGGTATTGTTCTCAGGCGTGGTGTCCGAGGCGTTTCCTGGCCTTGGTTGCGTGCAATGAAAGAACTCCCGCACGCCCGACTGCCGTGACCCGCTGCAATCACGACTTGCACGTGATGACCTTGGGCTGCCGCCTGCCGAGATGAAGACGGACGAGAAGGGGAATCCCCTTCGTTGGCTGTGCCGCACGGTACACTGTCACTTCTGACCTGTTTGTTTACAGTGTCACGCAGGGGCGTAGCAGCAACTGGTGTTGTCCGTGTTGCGTCAGGATCCACCACTTCAGCATATGTTCTTGGGTCAGGTCGTCTTGGCTCCACAACTAACCACCCCTTTCTAAAGAATGCCACCTTACCCTCCTTCTTGGCCTCAGCAAATAAACTGGCTTGCTGGTGGGTGAGGTCATTGGCTACAGTTACTCCCTTGTCCTTCAGTTTAGCATGAAAGTCCTCGTTTGTCATAACTGATATTTTGTCCTTCCACCTGCTGAATTTAACTATCACAGGTCGGGGTCTGCCACTTCTGCTCGACCTACACGATGGGCCGAGCAATGTCGTCTGTTGTCCATGTCCTGTCCGTCTCCACGCTGTTCAGGATGTCTGTCACCATTTTGGCACAGGAGTTGAAGGTCTCCCTCCTCTCTGCTGCAGGCACCCAAACATATGGAGGTTGTCTCGTCTGGAGAACCCTTCGAGTCTGTCCACCTCCTCCCTCAGTCATGTCAGTTGTTTGGTCATATCATTGATTGTTGATGTAATTCACTGCATTCCTTTTTTGCTGTTTTTTTTTTCTGCGTACAGATCATTGATGCCAGCTGTGGTGTCTTGAGGTAGAGTAAAGCACCTGTCACTGTCAGTTTCCAATTACCCACAGCGTTTGTCTATTTCATCACATTTAGTTTTGACAAGACCAATATCTGTTTTGATTGAATTGAGGTCTTGACTCATGAGTTCCATGTTAGCTTCCAGTGATTCAAACCTGTTCTTCTGTCGCCGTATGGCGTCTAAAAATCTGCTGTGCAGTATCCGCTGGCATGCGAGAATCGCTAGAGACATGTAGAGGGGTACAGACGGAACTGCTTTTGTCGGTGTTTGTCTGCGCACTGTCTTGTTTGTTGTGATCAGGTCCAGGATTTGATTCATCATCTCCACAACTCAGGAGATACGCCGCCACAAAAAAACAAAAACAATGATGTCCACTTTGCCTCTTGTTGCGATCACCTGTGTCTTTATCTTCAAGACAAAAGTGACTCGCTTCGCCATGAAGCACAAGAAAGTGGAGAGGAAAAGTCCACAAGCCACTCCACATTGCACGCTGTGAATCGGCATGTTTGAAACTTCGCTTGATTTTCACATATGCACAATCAGCACACACTTTTCTATTTATGTGTGACTAAAATCCCAGTGTAGGGCGAGTTCGTTAATCATAATTAGCAAAAAAAAGGACATAATTGCTACCCGTGGAGAAAAAAACAACAACAAAAACACACGTCCGATCATCGTGCTGAGATCAACTCACCCCCCCGAGAGAGAGAGAGAGAGAGAGAGAGAGAGAGAGAGAGAGAGAGTCATTGACACTGACACATATTACTTGGAATTCGCTTTTTTACAACACACACACACACACACACACTCTCTCTCTCTCTCTCTCTCTCTCTCTCTCTCTCTCTCTCTCTCTCTCAAAACCCTAAATTCATAGGGAGTTACATATGTAACTGAGATGACACATTGTATTAGGAATTAATATAAGGAATGTTCAGCTGAGCGTTCTCATATTTTTCTTTTTTAAGGGAAAAAAAAGATAACTCGCTGAAGCTTATGGATTCTATATTCTGGTAATGCGTTCGTCAGAGTTGTCTATATTCGTGTAGACATATCTGTTACCGATTATTCTGTTTTTGAATAGTAGTTTAGAATTCAAATCTGATCAGCTCGTACGATAAAACAAACTATCAAAACATTTCTGCTTTGGTAATTGGCAAGGCTTGTTTGATTTTTGTTCCATGCATGCACGCACATACACACACGAACCTGACGTCTTTCCTCCGCACACAACTGCATCCACTCCATGCACATAAGGCGCAAACAAAGGTCAATTTTGATTCATCCCCTCCTTAATCTTTTAAAATCCCATGGGTTTTTTTTTTACTCTGGCATCAATCAAAGCTTATATATTTTCATTATCTGTCTTTCAGCTGGTGCAACCAATCAAGCACGCTTTTTTAAAGTTAATGTTGCAGGTTTACTCACTGCAAGTGTCCACACACACTCTCTGTGGTGTCCGGAACTGGCTTCCTCTGTGCGGGGATCCCATACTGCCCACTAATTATCACATCTACTGGTCGGCGACAAACTTTTGCCCAACCTGGATCTTCCCGCGGATCGGAGCTTGGCCCGGGACGCGCGCAGCCCCCGGCCATCCACCTTAGCGCCCGATCTCCAGTCTCTTCTTTCCTCTACCGCACGGGGAGTCGGCCCAGCTATAAACAACCGGATAAACACGAGTTTCAAAAAACACTGCCAGCCAGTTAGCAGTCATATTACACTTTAACATTTTTTGAACTCTTCAATTTTTCAAACATAGTTTTCGGTTCCGACAATAAACCGTGAAAAACAAAATGGAGAATCATCTAGATTCTCACAATATAAAATTAGATACTTACGGCTTGAGTACCGGTCATTCAACTACAATTCACATACTTCTGTATGTGTTAGGCCTCTGCCTTTATCAGTGGGCACAGTCGCCTCTTCTTCATCTAAATCGTCTGTTCCATTCTCAGAGTGCGCACCACCGATACAGGCCAACGCCTGTTTATATTCAAATCGCGTGAACAGTGTTAAAAATTTCACTCAAACTCTGGGCCACGTTCAGCCAGTACGCTCCCTTGTGTCACACGACTAACCTATAGTGTAACGCACGAATCAATAATCTTTTTCTTAATCTGTACTGTTTCATGTAATCGCGTAGCATATGAAATATCGCTCCGCATTACATGACACCCCCCTTCCCGGGGTAAGATTTTTCCCGGAGAAATCTTGCAAAAAGGATACCCTACAGAGGACCCAAAACCAGAAGTACTATATATACATATCAAATGCACAAATATATATTCATCAAAGGAATCAACACTTTTTATCCATGGATCACCTCAATATCTCCAAATTACATAATCCACATCTTACGCACAACACTTGCATGATCCATACAGTTCCTGCCGAACCCAACAGAATATGCAGATGAAACCATTAAGAACTGCACTATATGCATAGATGAAACAGTAAGCACCCACACAAGATATCAAAATATGCAGTGATCTTTCAAAAGACAACCTCAAGAAATCCATCGTGTATCAATAGCATGAGACACACGTTAAAATCACCAATCATGGTTCAAAATTATCTAAATGACCATGAACATGCACAGCAGCCAATCTGCAATGGTCATTTACAATGACACTACACCAAATCATTTTCACCCATGAACGCAAGTAAGAGAAATACAGACAATTTGACCACAAAATGATACAGCAATAATGTATATACACAATTCTTAGACTTGTATCTTGTGTAGACCATACTCACTCAAACTTGTAGCTAACTGTAGCTTACAAGACAGGAATGAATAAGCAATGATCAATCACAAATACAAAATACAGCATCAGCAGACCATAAAACACATGGTATAGCACTACTCCCTGACAACAAATCTGTGAAATATTAGATGTCCCAGAGATAGGCTCAACAGTGAAACAGTACTCTTGAATGCTTAATGCCCATCTTAACAGGCGATTATTTTTTTATTTTGACGCTTTCAAAAATGTCAACGGTCTGTGGTCAGTTTGCAAAACAAAAGGTCTCCCTGATAAAAACCTAGCAAACTTGTCCAGTCCCCAGACCAAAGCAAGACACTCCCTTTCAATAGTCGAGTATCTCTCTTGCACCACAGAAAACTTTTTGCTAGCGTATTGCACTGGATGTAAAAGTCCTGACTTTTCCCTGTAGCAAACATGCACCCATGCCCTTACTGCTAGCATCTGTACGTAAGACAAAATCTTCATCCAAGTTAGGAAGAAGTAACACAGAAATGAATTGAGTACAGCTTGAACCTTCTCCAAACTTTTCTGACACTCATCAGACCACTCAATCTGACGCTTCTTATCTCCCTTAGTCAGTTCAGTCAAAGGTGCAGTAAGACTAGCAAATGAGGAACATATCTGCGATAGTAGGACAAAAGACCCAACAAAGAGCGAACCTGCTTCTTCGTAGTTGGCTTACCCACAGACAAAATCTTTTGCACTTTCTTTGATTTCCGGACGAACATGACCAACGGGAAATCATATGTCCCAAAACTCCAACTCCTGAAAACCAGCCAGCACTTTTGACGGACGAGCTGTCAACCCAAACAACCTGAGACGGGTCAAAAGCATGCGTAAGTAGTCCAACAACTGCTGCCAAAGACGAGCTGCAAGAAGAATGTCATCAAAAAAACTTACAGCTGAAAACTGATACAACTGCAGCTTCCGCATCATTCTTGCGAACGTAGCTGGTGCGTTCTGCAACCCGAAAAGGCATTCTCGTCCACTGAAACAACCCAAAAGGAGTTTGAAACGCAGTCTTTTCCTTATCCTGAGGCAACATAGGTATGCCAGTATCCCTTCGCAAGGTCTACTTTGACAAAATACCGACCTTCAGACAAACGACACAAAAATATCCTCAACATCTGGAATCGGTTCAGAGTCGAACACAGTGACCTTATGAGAGCCCGATAATCGACAGAATCGAATTTGAGCCATCAGGCTTACCCACCAGAACGACTGGAGAACTGTACGGTGATACAGACGGTTCAATCACCCAAGATCCAACATAACCTGAACCTCTCTCTGAATGATCTCCCCTCTTTGCAAAAGGCAAAGGGTAAGACTTGACCCTAACAGGAACATCAGTAGTCAGATTAATACAGTGTGGATCTACCTGTGTACAGCCTTCCCTGGTGTATCTGTCAAGACATCAGAAAAATCCTCCAAAACACTCATCAGTTGAGACTTTTGAGTGTCTGACAACTCAGGAGCAACCTTTACATCACGAAATGTCTCGCCTTGAACAGACAAGGTAGGTAATGAAACGTCATCGTCACTCACATCCTGTACAACTCCTACAGAGGAACAATATACATCCTGTAAACCCTACGGGGGAGAAACAGGGGAATGTGAACACTCTGCATCCGAAACGCCAGTGGAAACAACACAATCCACAGGTAACTCACTAGACATGCAGACGCAGAGTCTAATCCCTGAGGAACACAAAGAGCAACATCGAAATTGACAGCAACATTCGTCCGAACCACATACTCTTTCAACATATTGATGTGGAAAACCTTGGACTTTCCATGCATGTCAATACGATAGTTGACAGGTGAACACTTTTCCTTCACAAGAAAAGGACCTTTCCAGGAAACCTTCAACTTATTCTGTTCATCAGAGAGCAAAACAAGAACCTGATCACCCACTTTCAATGAACGAGGAGAGCTCTTTTTCTCTCTGCGTACACTTTATACTTGTCGGTCTGACTGTCAGCGGTCTGTTGTGCCTGAGCACAACTGTCCAGTATCCGATTGTGCAAGTCATGTACATATTGGTAAACGTTTTTGTCATCGTCAGTCATCTGTGTGCCAGTCCACTTATCAGCTAACAAAGCGATAGGACCACGGGGTGAATGACCTGAAAAGTAACTCAAAAGGAGAAAACCCTAAAGTCATATTCGGCAACTCCCGATATGCAAACAGAACAGCCGGAATGTACCGATCCCACTGCTTGGGACAGTCACGACAAACCTTTTTCAGCATGGACTTCAAGGTGCCATTAAACCTTTCCACCATCCCGTTAGACTGAGGGTGGTATGGAGTAGTGGTAACAGAAGAAATAGACAACAGACGGTACACTTCCTTCCTTCATCAGTCCGAAACAAACTGAGTACCACAATCAGTAAGAATTTCGGAAGGCAAACCATACCTTGAAAAAATAGAAAGAAGAGAGCCTTCGCCACAGTGACTGTATCGATACGTTTGAGTGGGACAGCCTCCGGAAACCGAGTAGCTGTATCCACCAACGTCAGAACGTACCGAAAGCCAGAAGAAGACACCTCCAAAGGACCAACCAAATCCATCGCTACCTTCTCAAAAGGTACTGAAACCAACGGCATCTTGTGCAACGGCGCACAAGGGACGCGGTTACGAGACACAGTCTTCTGACAAGTATCACATGAACGACAATACTCCTTGACTGACTGAGACACTCCTGGCCAAAAGAACGATGCAAGAACTCGCTGTAGAGTACGTCTGATCCCACAATGACCAGAAAAAATGCTGTCATGCGCAGTATGAAGCACAACGTTACGTAACTCCTGAGGAACTACCACCTGACGCTTAACTTCACCCTTGTCCTTGACCAAGCGACATAGAACATCATTAAAAAAAAAAAAACAGGCTTAGTCAAAGGGGAAGGTACCTCAGTTACAACTGAAGAGAACAAATGGCTCAAGAGGCATCACGCTTCTGCATAGCAGCAAATTCCTTAGGTTGTACATCCAGCACAGACAAATCAGGCACTGACAACGGTACAGGCAACTGTTTCTCCTTGTCTGCCTGTAAACGAGTAGTCACATTACATGGGACAAAAGATCCACCAGCACCTGAACATGCTGAAGTAACACCTGGAAGATTACCAAGAATGAGATCCGTTACTGGGTTCTCAATAACAGGCAGGCAAGCACTCACCCTCAAAGTAAGGTGTACTAACTGAGACCACAGCAAGAGGGAAAACCTCAATCTTACCTCCAAAAGAACGACAATGTTGTTCTTCACCAGTGAACTGGTGCGGAAGAAGAAAAAGAACGGCGCACTCCCGCAGTAGTGCAACCTGTGTCCCTCAACACAGAACAGTGAAACCCATTGACAGTTCCTGACTCAACCAGTAAGCCGTCAGTGTTAACATGTGACACCATCGAATGGGCTACAGTAGATGGATCCGAAACATTGTCTGACATACCCGCGACATTCACTGCTGACTGCTCTACAGATGGACAATCCCGAGCTTTATGAAACCAGCAACCACAATTGTAACAACCTGCGGGTGTACCTGAGGTATTATGAAGCTGTCCGCGCTGTCGGCCACGGTTACGCGGATACCGAGAGTTAGACTGTTTGACCACCTCTAGGTGTACCGGTATTTGCACCTAAATGACCAGACTGCTGACCACCACCGGTAGCAGACTGTTCAAACCGGCTGCCATGATCCCGTCCGCTACGAGAATTTTGACCACCGCGGGAATTTTGACCTCCACGGTAACGATTACGGTTCTGATTTGAACGCCAAGAGCCAAATCCACGGTCTGAACCAACACTGTGTTTGGTGATGTGCGAAGGAAGCGACATTTACATCGAAAACCGTGTCCGTTCCCTTGCAGGCAAACGTCCGATCAGGATGTGCAGTCCTGTACTGTTCCGCAAGCTCGCACATTTCTCAGCGCTCGCGACCGACCTTTCCTTTAGAAAAACAGCCAAGTCCTTTGAAACGCTGTCAAAAAATCTGCTCACGCAAAAAGAGATCACGAAGTTCCGCATAATCCTTTTTAGTTTTGGACAAGTCAATCCACCGATCAAGAAAATGCGCAGACCGAATCAAATACGCAGGAAATGACTCGCCTTTCTCCGGACGCACGGTACGGAATTTCTCGCGAAATCCTTCGGCGGTACACCGGTAACGCTTAAGTAATTCATCCTTAAGTTCATCCCATGTTAAAGTATCCTTCGCTGCCAAAGAATGATACAGCGTCAACGCACTGCCCTTGAAAAGAGACGCAATATACAATACCCACTTATCTTTGGGCCACTCGCAAGAAGTAGCATGACTCTCAAATCTAAACAAAAATGCATCAATCTCATCTTTGTTTCATCAAAGACAGGCATCTTGGGGATATAAGGAGAACGACCAGAAACAGGTTTCGCATCACCAGAACCCTGCGCAGAACCATTGTCTGTTACACCAAAAGCTTTTAATTTCTCCATTTCAAGCTGAAGCTTCTTACTTTGTAACTCAAAATCCCTATCTGCCTTCTTATTTTCTAACTCTAACTCCATGGCTTTTAATTCTTTCTCATGCTGCTCCCTCTCCCTCTCTCTTTGTCTATCCCTATCCTTTTCTCTTTCTTTCTTCTCTCTCTCTCTCTTTCTCTTCTCTCTTCTTTCTTCTTCTTTTCTTCTTCTTCTCTCTTTCTCTCTCTGTCTTTTCTTTTATCTTTTTCTTTATCCTTTTCTTCCCTTTTGCGCGCTCAGCGCGATCCTCACACTGTTTGACATATTGAATCAACTCCGGCCCATCAAGGCCTAACGTCTTACCCTGAGACAGGTAGGTCTCAAAGGCCGACATTTTGAATGAAATTTTTTTTCTAAGATAGTAAAAAAAAAATGAAATTTTATGAAAAAGAAAAGAACATGAAAATTTACTTTAAATTTGAAAAAAAAAAAGAAAAATGAATTTAAAGTTTCAGTGTAAAATTTCCTTCCACTCACACCAAAATCCCAATCACTCCTATACACACTAATAAAAAAAAAACAAATGTTTTCAAACAGCAAAATCAAGAAGAATTTCCAAGAAAAAAAAATTGTTTATTTGGACAGGCCTCCAAAATGATCACCCTTTTGGATCAAATCAGTGGCCAGGGGAGGAGAAAAAAATCGAATTCAAATAATAGGAAAGAAAAAGGTTGTGAAAAAAAAAAAAAAAAGAACTACGTAAGGCTAAGCGTCTCCCATCGCCATGCCCCCTTGCTACCCGCAAGAGAAGGTGGAAGCTCACCAGCCTATGGAACAACAATGCCCTAACAAAAAAGAGGTAGAAAATAGAAAAGAGGCACTCACTCAACAATCCTTTCACATACACATACACACAAAAAAAATCTAAAAAAACAACATTAATTAAAACAATGAAAAGACAAACACCTAAAAAGGGGATAATACACAATCACTATCATCAAAAACCCTACCTAAGAAATGCGAATGAGAAAATTTTCAAACTAGATAGGTGCCTATTGATAAAGACGAAATATAGAGAGAATGAAGTCAGAAAACAGCAAAAGTAGACAGAGTGGAAATCACCAAGACAGTAAGAAAAAGTAAGACTAGAAATTAGAAAAAGCCCTCTGGTCTACCCTACTGGCACAGCCCACCCGTATAATCGGAGACGGGACTAGCACAAAATACTAGAATAGGAAAAAAAAAACACACCCACAAAAGTTACATAGGGACACTTTTGAAGGGGGGGGGGGGGGGGGGTACAATGAAAAGTGAACACTAAGTCTTAAGTGGGGTTGGGGAAGAAAAAACAAAAATTATTTTGCACTCCAAAAAAAAAAAAAAAAACAACAACAACAACAAACCAAACGGTTGGTATAAATCAAAGTTGCAATAAAAAATAAAGAGGGTTACAAAACAAAATTATTTCAAAATTTGAAATAAAAAAATCAGGAAATGGATACAATATAAAGAAATTGATTCAAAATAATGAAAGGAATACAATTTATGCAATTAATAATAAGTACAAGAAGGGGTTTAAACAAGAAAATTACCCAAAAAAAAAATTGAAAAGTACTGGGAGGGTAAAGTACTGGGGGGGGGTATAATGGGGGGGGGGGGGTTACATGAAAATCCTTAAAATACTCAGTAGAAAAGCAAATTCTGTTCAAATTGCTGAATAATAAATCAAGAAAGGAAATATGGGGAGGGGTTTAAATGGAAATTTTTACATTATAAAGAAAATTAGGGGGGGGGGGGATGTATCCAAATAGAAAAGGTAATTATATGTAATAATCAACTGTTCCCACACAACATTCACAAATACCTTAAAAAGCAAATCATTTTTTTTTTTTTTTTTTCCAATTCAAAATGGGGTGGGGAACATCACAACCAAGGGGAGGGGTACGAAACAAAAACAAAGTTCCAAGTCGGGGTCACCACTGTCAGATGTACGATATCCATGCATGCACGCACATACACACACGAACCTGACGTCTTTCCTCCGCACACAACTGCATCCACTCCATACACATAAGGCGCAAACAAAGGTCAATTTGATTCATCCCCTCCTTAATCTTTAAAATCCCATGGGGTTTTTTTTACTCTGGCATCAATCAAAGCTTATATATTTTCATTATCTGTCTTTCAGCTGGTGCAACCAATCAAGCACGCTTTTTTAAAGTTAATGTTGCAGGTTTACTCACTGCAAGTGTCCACACACACTCTCTGTGGTGTCCGGAACTGGCTTCCTCTGTGCGGGGATCCCATACTGCCCACTACTTATCACATCTACTGGTCGGCGACACTTTTGCCCAACCTGGATCCTCCCGCGGATCGGAGCTTGGCCCGGGAACACGCGCAGCCCCCGGCCATCCACCTTAGCGCCCGATCTCCAGTCTCTTCTTTCTTCTACCGCACGGGGAGTCGGCCCAGCTATAACAAACCGGATAAACACGAGTTCAAAACACTGCCAGCCAGTTAGCAGTTATATTACACTTTAACATTTTTTGAACTCTTCAATTTTTTCAAACATAGTTTCGGTTACAACAATAAACCGTTGAAAACAAAATGGAGAATCATCTAGATTCTCACAATATAAAATTAGATACTTACGGCTTGAGTACCGGTCATTCAACTACAATTCACATACTTCGGTATGTGTTAGGCCTCTGCCTTTATCAGTGGGCACAGTCAGCCTCTTCTTCATCTAAATCGTCTGTTCCATTCTCAGAGTGCGCACCGATACAGGTCAACGCCTGTTTATATTCAAATCTCGTGAACAGTGTTTAAAATTTTCACTCAAACTCTGGGCCACGTTCAGCCAGTACGCTCCCTTGTGTCACACGACTAACCTATAGTGTAACGCACGAATCAATAATTTTTTTCTTAATCTGTACTGTTTCATGTAATCGCGTAGCATATGAAATATCGCTCCGCATTACATGACAGTTTTTGAAACCAGTCGATCAAAATGCTATCATTTGCAAGCTTGGTCTGGTCTGCTTTTCTTCCAATAATCGTATCATCCACTAATCAATTGCTTGAACCAAACTGTTGCTTGAAGCACCAAACTGTGCAGAAGCACGCGTGAGTAACGATCGTGTTTATATCTGGATGGTGATGACAGCATGGTCAATAAATATGACTAGTTTAACCCAGTTGAGCATTCTAACCATTCCCCTGCCTTAAACCCCTAAGGACTCTGTCTCTCTCTCTCTCTCTCTCTCTCTCTCTCTCTCTCTCTCTCTCTCTCTTCTCTCTCTGTGTGTGTGTGTGTGTGTGTGTGTGTGTGTGTGTGTGTGTGTGTGTGTGTGTGTGCAGTATTTCACGAGAGACTGCATAGCGTTTTAAATTTGCTCTACATCATGCGTTTCACCAAGAAGTTGTTTCAGCTGGTTGTATTTCAGCATGACATGTTAACTCGATATATAGCTCCCCTCATGCATTACACTTGTCCCAAATTTTCCCTGAGAGAGAGAGAGAGAGAGAGAGAGAGAGAGAGAGACAGACAGACAGACAGACAGACAGACAGACAGACAGACAGACATACAGAGACAGAAAAACGATTGTTTTTTCTTGCTTGTATATGTCCACAGGTTTCACTTGTTTTTTTTTTCTATAAGTGTTATGTGCCTTGCAAGTTATCATGGGGCTCCTGAATCCAACTCTTGCCACAGTTGTGGATTGTAGAGAAAGGAAGATTAGAGAGAAAAGTGCACACTGTGATAACTTACGCTGAGGTTGTAGAGAAAGGAAGATTAGAGAGAAAAGTGCACACTGTGATAACTTACGCTGAGGTTGTAGAGAAGGGAAGATTATTAGAGAGAAAAGTGCACACTGAAATTTTACGTTGAGGTTGCAGAGAAAGGAAGATTAGAGAGAAAAATGCACACTGTGATAACTTACGCTGAGGTTGTAGAGAAGGGAACATTAGAGAGAGAAAGTGCACACTGAAATTTTACGTTGAGGTTGCAGAGAAAGGAAGATTAGAAAGAAAAATGCACACTGTGATAACTTACGCTGAGGTTGTAGAGAAAGGAAGATTAGAGAGAAAAGTGCACACTGTGACAACTTACGCTGAGACAGTCACATGTCTGGTAGTATCTAATCCTGCTGTAGGGACAAATGTCTTGAGAGCACTTGGACCTCTATTCGACGTTACCCCCCCCCCCCCCCCCCCCCCCCCCCCCCCCCCCCCCGCCTTCGCCCCTCTCTATTTTTTTGGATTTTTTTTTTTTTTTTTTTTCATATTTTTTTTTTTTTTTTTTACATACATAGCAGATTTTATTGTGTTCAGTCACAGACACTTTAGTTAAATCTGTTACTGAAAAGATTGAACAAATCAGTAATCCATACATTTTTTTTTTTTTTTTTTTTTTTTTTTCACATTCATTTCAAAGTTTTATGTTTAGTAGGCATGAGAACATTAAATCACAAAGATGTCAACACACGCATATACGCATACCCACACACACATGCATACACACATACATGGACAGGTAAGCGTGAACACTCATTACAATGTGCTTAAGTATATAGTGTCATGTCAGCTTGTAAAATATATAATGAAAGGAAAAAAATTGTACACATCAGCCAGTTAATCTATGGAGGCTACTTAAAATAAGTTTTTATAATAGGCCCAGTTGTTTTGGAAGAGATTTGGTGTTTAAAGATTATCTTTGCATTGTATTCCTCTATTTTGTATCGATATTTAAGTGATTTTATAAAATTTGAGACCACTGGACGAGTTTTATTTATTTTACATTTATAGATGTACATTTTTGCTAAAAGTAATATAAAATCAATGATATCATCTGTTTTCTCGTTACGTTCCGCTCCAAACAAAACGAGCATTTCTGTAATTTTCAAATTCAATGATATCTCACAGTTTTCCCTAAACAAGATTTCCAAAGCTTTCCAAAAATTTTGAATGTGGGGACATTTCCATAAGAAGTGATCAATCTGGTCTTTTTCTACTGCGCAAAAGGTGCATGAGTCACAATTAATCACACCCATATTTTTAAGTAGTACATTAGTTGCTAATATTTTATGTACTATCCGGAGTTGAAACCATTTTAGTTTAACGTCTTTATTTTATGTATCTTCAAGAAAACAACTTTCCAAGACATGTTAACGCCTAATTTGTCTTCCCACTTTAAACAGCAGTTTGGTCTGATTTTGCTCTCGTTTAATATGTTGTAATATAATTTTGCACCCTTTTGAACAGAAATAATTGTTTTTAGTACCACAGGTATCTCGTCTGTAGTATTTTCATTTACTTGAATTTTTGTTCGTCTTATGTATTTTTTAATAGATTGGATCCAACCAAAATACGTTATAAAATCGATGTCTAAGTTGTATTTCGTTCTGAATTCCATATAAGTTAAACATTCTCCATCTTCCTTAATGAAATGACCAATACAATATACACCTCTCTCAATCCAGTTTGTTCGGACTATGACCTTGTTTCCGACACATATTTTAGGGTTAAAGAAAACAGGTTCTGCTAATAACTCTTTCATACTTTTAACTTCAATTTTATTATAAATCATCTCATAAGCTTTAAATGTGTCAGACCAAAAAGGGTTAAAAACCGCCCTCTGTTTGCCCAGAAATCGGTCCGTAGTACTCGAGATGCTCCATACATGGATAAATTGTTTTAACTATCTTGACCCATCTGTGATTACTTTTTGTTTAACTTGTTTAACCATGTTAGTTTGAGAGCAGTTATATAAAAGCGTAAATCAGGGATTCCCAAACCTCCCTCCTTGACAGTTTTAACAGTTGTCTTTCTACTGATTCTATCTTGTTTTCTCCCCATACAAACTGGAAACACATTTTTTGTAAGCTTTTTATCATATGGTCAGGCGGATCTGGAAGCAAAATCCATAAATGAATGAGCTTAGACAGAATAAGTGATTTTAGAACAGCAACTCGTCCAAGTGGTGTAATATTTCTTTGTAACCATATCTTGAAAAGAGCTTTCACTTCCAAAAGTTTATCACAATGGTTAATAGTCTCACACTCAGTTAAGTCATGCGTGAAACCAAATGCCTAATATTTTAAACTTCTGCGGATTCCAAGATAGTTTTAATTCAGACATATATTTTGCATTAGAATTTTTCTTACTACCCAACCAGATTGCCTGAGTTTTCTCTGTATTAAGAAATAGGCCGGAAGATTTGCCGAATTTGTTGACTATATACATTGACTTTTTAAAGGATGTTTTATCGCCTCCATTCATTAATTGAGTATCATCGGCAAACTGGGATATTTTGAATTCTATATTATCAACTTTGATACCTTTTATGTCAGGATCTTCCCTTATCATTATCGCCAGTATTTCTACACTTAAAATAAATAGATATGGAGATATTGGATCTCCCTGTCTGCATCCTCTTTGTACATTAAACCAGTTAGATATTTTGTCCATTAACAATAACTGCAGACTTTATATCTTGGCAGAAAGTTCCTACCCACTTGCAAATATTGCGACCAAATCCAAACGATCTAAGGACCTTGAACATAAACTGCCAATCAAACAATCAAAAGCTTTTTCAAAATCTAGGTTTAACAGCAAACCAGCAAGCTTCTTTGTATCTAGATATGCATTACGTCATAAATGAGCCTAATATTATCACCAATATATCTGTCTTTAATAAAGCCTGTCTGGTCTTCATTGATAAGTTTGGGCAAAACTGTTTGCATTCTTTTGGCAATGCACGATGATCCTATTTTGTATATGACATTTAAAAGAGATATGGGCCTCCAATTCTTGATAAACTCTCTTGGTCTATCTCCCTTAGGAATACATATTATCAAGCCTTGTTTTTGAGTTGTCGACAGTTCTCCATCTTTAACTGACTCATTTAGTGCTCTTACAACAAAGGGGCCTACCTGCTTCCAGAAAAATTTGAAAAATTCTGCACCAAAGCCGTCTGTTCTGGACTCTTTCCATTTTTCATGTCTTTTAGTGCTTGACCTGCTTCTTCTAAAGTTATCGCCCCTTCTAATGCATGACTTTCTTCTGGTGACAGCGAGGGAATTTCTTTCACTAATTCTTGAATTTCGCACGATTTCAAATCTTTCCTTGGAGTATATAAATGTTCATAAAAATGCATGACTTCATCTTTTATTTCCTCAGGATCATTAATAACCATTTCATCTTCTTAACAAGTTTCGCCATTCGTTTACAAACGTAATTTCTTTTCTCTAAATTACAGAAATATTTGGAAACCTTCTCGCCATCAGCTATCCATCTTGCCTTTGATCTGAGTAGTACTCCTTGCATTTTTTTTTTCACGAAGCACAGTTAAGTCCTCCTGGGCTTTTTGCAAGGAAATCTTATCATCCTCTGTTCTTAAATTCGAGAGAGAGAGAGAGAGAGAGAGAGAGAGAGAGAGAGAGAGTCATTGACACTGACACATATTACTTGGAATTCGCTTTTTTTACAACACACACACACACACACACTCTCTCTCTCTCTCTCTCTCTCTCTCTCTCTCTCTCTCAAAACCCTAAATTCATAGGGAGTTACATATGTAACTGAGATGACACATTGTATTAGGAATTAATATAAGGAATGTTCAGCCGAGCGTTCTCATATTTTTTTTTTTTTAAGGGAAAAAAAGATAACTCGCTGAAGCTTATGGATTCTATATTCTGGTAATGCGTTCGTCAGAGTTGTCTATATTCGTGTAGACATATCTGTTACCGATTATTCTGTTTTTGAATAGTAGTTTAGAATTCAAATCTGATCAGCTCGTACGATAAAACAAACTATCAAAACATTTCTGCTTTGGTAATTGGCAAGGCTTGTTTGATTTTTGTTTGTTTATTTGTTTGTTTTTTGTCAGACGTACGATATCCATGCATGCACGCACATACACACACGAACCTGACGTCTTTCCTCCGCACACAACTGCATCCACTCCATGCACATAAGGCGCAAACAAAGGTCAATTTTGATTCATCCCTTCCTTAATCTTTTAAAATCCCAATCTATTTTTTGGATGTTGGTCACACAGCTGGTAATTTGAAAGACCTCCCTACCTGTCCATCTGCCACCTTGTCTACTTTTTGGAGGGAGACGGCGGTTGGGCAGGTGGGCGGATGGGGGGTGTTTGATGGGGAGGGTAGTGCCACCCCCAATCCTGATTCCCGTTTATTGAGTGGCCTGAGGCCTTTGGCTGTTATTGGTGTTGGCCTGCGTTGTATCATGTCGTCTGGTCAACTCTCTGTCCTTGAATCATTACGTTTGCCTTGTCTGTCTATCACAGATTCATTTTTGTCGCGCGCGTGCATTGGTATCTCTATGTGTACTATATCTATTTATTTATTTATCTATTTATTTATTTATTTATTTATCTATTTAAGTGTCATTTCATGACGCTCTCTGATGGCCTTCATGAGGAAAGTGTGTGTGTGTGTGTGTGTGTGTGTGTGTGTGTGTGTGTGTGTGTGTGTGATTTAACCAGATGCTCAGAGTTCTGTTTAAAAGTTTATTGGCAGCAAACAAGCAAGCTAAGCCACCAGAGAGAGAGAGAGAGAGAGAGAGAGAGAGAGAGAGAGAGAGAGAGAGACAGGAAGCAAAAACAAACAGAGAAGTAGAGAGTCAAAAAGAGGCATGCCACAAACAGTGTGTGTGCATAATTTGTTGGTGGAGGGTAGTGCCACTTCTGAATGAATGCAACCCCTCAGGCGTATTTTGTAAACTCAACATGAAGGCAATACTCAAGTGCCGTATAAAGTTTCACACATGTGAACATTAACTTCCAGCCAGTTAAGCAGTGTTGTTTCCCTAGTTCGTCTTCGTCTTTCTACCAGGTATTATACGTATACATGAACGGATTGATGGCAGAGTTTAAAGGAAGTACGAATATAGCAAGGGCAACGCTGACTTCGAGAGAGATGGGAACATCAGTCCATGCCAGCATCCCACACAGTCCAATGGGAAACCCAGCACATAAAGTCAGTCACAGCAATACTAATTAAGCGTCGGGCTATCGTGGCATCCTTTGCTAATTTGGAGGTGTTTGTTTTCAAAGAATTGCTCTGTACTGACCAAAAGATGATGGTCTGGCCAGAAGAGATAACCAAAAATAAAGTGAAGTTAAAGATGACCAACACACCAACAGAGTACAATTTTCCTTTAAACTCCTGTCTCGTAACAGGGAGTGGAATACAGATACCTGTCTGACTGTAAAACTCCCAATGCTTTGTCAATGGAAGTAAAGGGAATGCAGCTAAAAGCCAGCCAACCAACCAACAAAACAGACAGGCCAACGAAGCTGATGTCTTCTCAAACCGTAGAGTGCTGAATGGAAAACGAAGAACAATAAACCGATCTAATGTGATAAGACAGATGATTAGAGCCGACACTTCACTGGACAGCAGAGACAGGAAACCAGCCACATGGCAGTTCACACTGTTTTTCCACATGTCGTCGTAGTGAAGATATTGACCTCGGTACTTTTCATCAGCAACTCCAATGATGGTAACATAAAGTCCCATTAGAAAGTCAGCCATTGAAAGGTTGATGACAAAAAGTCTGAACCCAGTTACAGAGGTCATACTTCTTACAAAAAACCGTGCATAAAAGCAGAGCATGTTCCCAGACAGAGAGAGGCAGGCAGTCAGCCACAAAAACACACGGTACGTCCATGACTGCAATAAATCTTCACACGATGAAACCTCATCCTTAGGAGTAAAACAAAATCTGCTGTCAAAGTCCCAAGGCAAAATATCATTGCAGCAGAATTTATAGTTTTCTGTATAGATGGAAAAAGAATGCTGAAGATGTGTGAAAATGTCAGGTGGAAACACTTTCACTGGGGGCTGCCGTCCATGTGGAGTTCAGTCAGATGAGGCAAGGAGGGAAAACTGCTGTGAAACGTTTGAATGGAAGTATAAGTTAAATTCAGTTTCTCCATTCCACGGAAGAGCGAGAATACTCGGGGATCTAATGTTGTGAGCGTGGTATGTGACAGATCTATGGTTGTGAGTCTGTTCTCCCTGACTGCAGATGACTGGTTCATAAGGAGGGAGGCCAGAGGGTTTTTAGACAGGGACAATGTTTGCAGATTTTCCAGGTCAAGGAAAGGTGCCAAGTTAATTTGTGTCAGCTGGTTGCCACTGAGGTCAAGAAATCTTAAGTTCGGTAAT
>JADBJO010009968.1:65000-77601 GCA_016801955.1 Conus betulinus
GAGAGTGAGAGAAAGACAGACAGAGGTAGTGAGATATCTGCAAACACACACACATACACACACACACACACACACACACACACACACACACACACACACACACACACACACACACAGCGCGCGCGCGCGCGCGCACACACACACACACACACACACACACACACACACACACACACTGACCAAAAGTGTTACCTGACTTCTTCTTCGTACGTGCTAAAAAAAAAAGTCTGACGAAAACGTTCGTTTGCGCATGTATTACTAATAAATGACACCAGCATGCTAATAATCCAAATGAAATAAAGAGCAGTATCAGTGAAAGAGAAGAGCAAAGAGAAGAAAACCCAAGACTTCTTCAGAGAACTCTTCCATCTCGGTCTGCAACTATTCCAGCGACCAAAATCAGGTAGAGTCACAGTGCACAAAGGCATGTGCGACCAGTATCTCAAGTAAACGTTTTCTGACCTCAGAGTGAAGTATTACTTGAAAACTACGCCTTGGTGTGCCTGTAGAGTCAGAGAGAGAAGAGGAATAAGCCACAAACAGTGAATGAGGTACAGACAGGGATTATTAAAATAAAACCTGACCCAGATCTTTGCCTATACCTAATGGACTACCCTTTCGCTGCATAAGATTTTAAGTGGATTTTAACACAAAGGTAGGAGACACAAATGAAATGGTAAACAACTGAATAAAAACAACTCTTCAATGTTTTCTGATAATTTAGTTGTTTCTTTGAATACACTGAGCCCAACTACACATGTTGATTAGACGTCAAGTCATATAATGCAAAGCATGAAGACATTCAACAGTATTCAGAAATCAACTTAACAGTTTTCACTCAGTATAGGATGCTGTTTTTTTCCTGTCAGAATATTCCTTCAACGATCATCTTAACAGAAAGTATGGAATACTGGCAAACGGTCATGTTGTTAACATAGAAAGTTAATTGAAATTTTATACAAGACTTGCGTAGAAAGGTGACGTTCGATTTGAATTATTTAAAGCCTATCGTGAGGAGGGAGGAGTTACGTGAGTATCAGCGCGCGCCAGCCAAGAATCGTCAGTGTTTAGAGCTTCTAGTAGTCACTAGATACTTTGGGAGGGTGAACAAACTGTTCACTAAACTTACCATAGTGGTGACTTTGAACATTCAGAGCCATACATAGGGAGGGCACGTAACTCCTCCCTCCTTACGATAGACTCTAAATAATTCAAATCGAACGTCACCTTTCTACGTAACTCTAGTTTAATTTTTCTATAATTTATCGCCTCTCTACAGTCATACGGAGTCTCGTGAGATTTTAGAGCATCTAGTGACTACGCAGCATTTCACATAATTGCAAAAACCAATCGCAGTCATCAATTCATGTGCGTCAGTTTAATCTGACTCAGCGCAGGTGAATATCACCAAACACAACATGTTGAACACAAACTTTGAACATATTCTAAATGCAGTGCCTACTGGCCTGCATTCGCATGCAATTAAATGCAGAATATTTGTAAGCACATTCCCCAGGAAGTCTGAAATTTGCCAAGTACAAACTGTACAGAAGTCACGACTTCTTAACAATCTTGTCCAATACTGCCTGTCCAAAATTAGGCTTAGATAGTACCGCTTTCTTATAAAACTTGGTGAAGTTATTTTCCGCCGACCATCAAGCCATTTTGAGGATGGTGGCAAGGCTCACACCTTCACTTGCAGCAGCCGCACAACTCATGGCACGCGTTGTGTGTGCACCATATGTCTCTGTGTCCACTCCTGCCGCAGCCAGCGCTTGTTTGACCCACGGAAAAAAAATGTGTTTCTGGAAATGGTTGCGTGTGGTCTGTGGATAGCAATAAAGAGTTCTGGCCCTTTTCTGAGCGCTTCAGTTGTGTACAGATACAGCCGTATGTGCGTCGCTAAGCATGATTTGGTGTTTTGCAAATAGGCTAGAATTTCCGCTGGTTCTGTATGGCTGCCTGGCTTAGTGTTTTTGTGTTTACTAGAAAACTGTAAAATCCACTTCTTTGACTGACACGCACATCTGTAGTTTTCAGTAGAGGAAGAGCATGGCCTCTTTGCCCAGTAAGAAGTGCCATTAGAGTTACTATTTTCAATGTCAGTTGCTTCATCTACATCTGGAAATGAGCGCATGTGATCCAACAGTAGACTAACATCCCAGATGTGTCTGTACCTTGGCAGTGCAGGTCTTTCCTCAAAAACCTCGTTGACAAGTCTGCAAATTTCTGGTAAATTACCTACAGATATTCCTTTCACTGGTGGCAGAAAAACTGATAATGCACTTCTTGCAGAATTTATAGCACTATAGCTTGCCCACACTGAAAACATGAACGCTAAAATAATTAGCAACCTGTGGCGGTGTGGGGTGATCTCACTGCCATGCCGTTTCTTGAGGCATATTCTATCCACCTACTAATGTATGTATTGTATTGTACGACTTTTTGGTGGTGGGCCTCCAGGAGTTCATGAAAAGATCTACAGCACCAGGAGAGAATCCTTCCCGTTCAAATGTGCTCCTGATACACTGCATGCCAGAAGTTGTAGTTTTGGCAGCAGGTGGTGAGTGCGACCCAGATGGCTGGGCAGTGTCAGCAGGGCAGGTGTGGAGGGTAGATGGACTGGTTGCTGAGTCAGCATTTTCTGTACAACCGACCACCAGACCTGTGTGGGCCACAAGGTGAGAATGAAAGGCCTGTTGCTCTCTCCTTCCGTATCTTCTTTAAAACACTGGGCAGCAGGCTGAAAGGAGGAAAAGCATACCATGTTAGTTTTCCCCCAATTTAAGGAGAAATCATCAACTGCATGTGCCTCTGGGTCGGCTCTTTAGGAGACATAACAGTGATGCTGTTTGTTTTATTCTGGAAGCAACAAAAAATCAACTTCAAAGGAAATCTGCAACTTGTTGACTGCATCTGTCAACAAGTCAACACAGTACTGTCCAGTTTCCACTCTGCATCCACATTAATTTTCCTTGATTCTTCATCCGCAGCTGTATTGTCTTTCCCTGGGATGTGGTATGCACTCAGCCATACATTTCTGTCCACAGCCCACTGCTAGGTAGTGGCTGTCATCTCATTACAGCTGTCAGAGTGGCTGGTGCCCATGTTGTTAATACAGGCTACTGCTGTGGAAGTATCAATCAGCAGGTGCACATCTTTTCCATCAAGATCTGCCTTCAAGCACTTCAGTGCGAAATAAACTGCTTAAAGTTCAAGGTAACCCATTTATGGCTAGCGTCCCTATAGTGGGACGCTATATTTATTTGCCCTTTATTGGCCTAATGTTAAAGATAAGGCAACTAAATTGTGATAATTAGTTAAAGGAAAGCAACTTCTATAATTCTAATACACACAAGCGTGATCTCCCTCGGAATGTATTCCGGTTGTCGGCCATTTGTGATGAACCACATGGTTGAAAACAATCAAGATGGATCAAATCAGAAGGTAAGTCAATATCTCTTTAGTCACACACATTTTTAATGATATTAATGAACTAAATGTGATACGCAGGATATAAACTAAAATCGTGTGCGATGATATAAGCTTATTGTTTATAACAGGGTGAAATTTGTTGTGTTTTATAGGCGTTCCACTATGGGGACGCTAGGCACGACCGAGTACAGGTTTTTCATTTCATGCTGGTGACAGTTTTTTTTTGTGTGTGTGTTTAAAATCAGTCTAAATTGTAACAGTGCTGAAATATTTATGTTACATTGTTATTTCGTTTCATGATATGCAATAATTTTGATGTATATTATATTTGTTTTATTTCGTTACGTCAATGTTATTAATTACAGGATTGATAAATAGGCACAGGAGAACGGGAAAAAAAAACATGACACATCATGTGTTTCTTTTTATTTCAACCTAACTCTTAAGATGAAATAAAGTCAAACTAATCAAAGAGCTGGATAGCTCAGTCAGTAGAGGGTTCAACTCTTATTCCAAGGTCAAGGGTTTGAATCCCGGCATTACTGAAACTGGTTCGCTGGTGTCAGGAGAATGTGATCAGCTGTCTCTGATTCGCAAAAGTGGCTGAGACGTCAAGCACCAAAATAACAATAGTCAAACTAACCTAAATATGTGCATGCTCAACTACCTTGGTGTTCACTTTATCAAAACGATCTCTGTGTTTGCAGACGATGCAATGGAAATGAAACTCGATATCCTTGAAGTGGACACTGTTTTCCAAACTTCCAATATCTACATTGATCCCCCACCTACTGATGAACTGACAGACGAGGTCAGTGGAGATGAAGATGCTGAAATTCACAATCTGAGTGGGCAGCAACTTCAGTCATCTGCTTCAGCAACAGTCATTTATGCTGACGGAAGACAGATCACTTGTGGTGACAGCACTCAGTCTACTCCCCAAGAGAACGACATGGTCAGTTTTTTTTATTGTTATTTTTCTCACATACCTCCCGAGAGAGAGAGAGAGAGAGAGAGAGAGAGAGAGAGAGAGAGAGAGAGAGAGAGAATACTATAATTCAATATCTAACACGTGTGTGTGTGTGTGTGTGTGTGTGTGTGTGTGTGTGTGTGTGTGTGTGTGTGTGTGTGTGTGCGTGCGTGCAGGATTCAGATGAACACGTTTCTGAACTAGGAATGCAGAGTACGGTGCAATCTCTTCACAACATGGCGAAAACGCAAAGCTGACTCAGAAAGGTTCGCACCTTTCTGGCCATCCTAATTCTCTCTGGTTACTGCACCCTTCCCCAATGCAGACTGTACTGGTCCAATGACTTGGACATTGATAATACAGCTGTCACCTCAGCCATGAGCCGAGACAGATTCGAGGAGATCATGAGATACCTCCATGTGAGTGACAGCACCAACCTTGAAGCTGATGACGAGATGGCCAAAGTCAGACCACTGCTGACCATGCTGAATGAAAGGAGCCTTCGTTACTTTCTAAGACAACAGAATCTCAGCAGCGATGACAGCATGGTCCCGTGCTGTGGTCATCATGGCTCAAAACAATTTATAAGAGGCAAAGCCATCCGATTTGGATTCAGGATGTGGGTCCTTGCTACCCCCTTGGGATACGCCGTCCAATTTGAGCCCTACCACGGGACGAAAGGAAGGCAAGCTGTTGCGCGACCTGCCCTGGTTTGGGAATATGAGGATCGGTTGTCATTGATCTCGTATCTGAAATCCAAGGACAGTATGCTTTCCACCTCATGTTTGACAACCTCTTGACGTCATTAAACTCGTGGACTACCTCTCTTCCAAAGGCATTGCATGCACAGGAACCATTCGTGCAAATCAGGTTGAAGATTGTCCACTGCGATCAGTGCAGGAGATGAATAAAACCCAAAGGGGCACCTTTGACTACTACACTGACACAAGCAATGCCGTAATCGTGGTTCGTTGGAATGACAACAACGTTGTCAATGTAATCCCCAACAAGGTGGGCGTGAATCCTACACAGAAAACAAGAAGGTTTTCCAGGCAAGCCAGGCAGCACGTCACATTGATCAGCCAGCTCTCATCAACCACTACAACAAGACCATGGGAGGGACTGATAGGATGGACCAGAACATTGACAAGTACCGCGTCTCCATCCGATCGAAGAAATGGTGGTGATCCATTTTCTCATTTTGCCTGGATTTGGCCGTTTAGCAAACCTGGCACTTGTACCGGCCACGCCCACTGGAGAGGACCCCCCCCCCCACACACACACACACACACACACACACACACACCTCCCGGATCTTCTTGCTGTGCGATGAGCCATTGCCACTGTCTACCTGTCTAGATCAGTGAAGCAGCATCGCGTGGGACGTCCACTTGGTTGCGCTGCCCAGCTTGACAAGCGAGTTGCACGGGCCCTGTGCTTTGACGGCAGAGATCATCTTGTGGAGCGTGTCCAGAAGCGACTCAGGTATGCTTCCTGTGGCAAGAAGAGCAGTGACAAGTGCACCAAGTGCAATGTGGACTTCATGCCAAATGTTTTGCAGCCTTTCACACAGATGGCTCATCATGCTTACGAAGACACGATGAGTGAACTACGTCAATCTGCTGTGACTCCAACACGAGTAAAATGCTCTTTTTGTTCTTTTTGTGTTCAGTTATGTACAATTAATCTGTCAACAATCTAGTCCAGAATGCTATTTCATGTTTTGATGCAAAATTCAAGACTCCATCTGGCTGAACTATGATTTCAAATGAGTTCTGTGTCTTTGTATGTATCATAAAAACCTGAACCCTCTCGTGCCTAATGTCCCTATAGTGGGACGGTAGGTTTTATATGTCTAAAACACAAACCGATAAAAAATGTAAAACCAGCCTTCAAACCTCGATACTCGCAATAGTGTACACCCCTGAATACATGAAAACCAAAGAAAAAAATTCAGGCATATATGGGTTAATGTGGATGCGAGTCTCAACTGGTAGCCACAATTCTCCAGAGCTCTGTGTCTTACATGCACATCCCCATCCTGTCATACTGGCATCTGACGTCACAGTAACGTCAAATCTGGATGTGTGATGTCATTGTAAGCAGTATCTACATCACTCATCCACCGCTTAAGTTCTTCTTTAGATTGTGGAGTCAGTGTCGTATATCCATCCATGTTTTCCTTTGCTTGTCTCAGTGCAGCTTTTTTGTTGCATTAGTGACGATAATGTAGGATCAAAATTGCACTGCCGGAAAACTTGCCACCATTTTCTCAGTAACCTTGGCTAGTTCTCTGATAACTGGTTTGTTAGCTTTCAGTAGCTGGACACAGCAGTGTTTCAGACTGTCTTTCCTTTCAGGTGTCAAAGTGACTGTCATTGTTCTGGGATCAATAATCACCCCTAGATACTGAATAACCTGGGTTGGTTTAAGAGCTGATTTCTCTTGGTGTACAATAAAGCCGAGTGAACGAAAAAGCTGCACTGTGGCTTGGATATTCTCTATGCATTCTACTTCTGATTCTGCAAGGAGAAGAGAATCATCCAGAAAGTTGGTGGAACATAATTTTCATAATTTTCTCGTCTCAGTTTGGCAAAAACAGGTTTCAACATTTTGGTAAATTTCCTAGCGGCAAGAGGTAGCCATTTTGCATGCAGCTAAATATCTTATTCACAGAGTTGGCTTATCCATCTAAATCTGAGATACCTCCTATGTGCTTGTGCAATGGGGATGGAGTAATAGGCATCCTTTAGGTCTATAGAAGCCATGAAACAAAAAAAAAGTGTCACTAACTTTCAGTGCAATATGCAAAGTATCCATTTTGAAATGGTGATAAATAATATCTTGATTCATTTTTTTTTTTCAAATTCAGAATCATGCGATTTGACCCATCCTTTTTTTGGCCTTGTAAACACAGGTGACACGTGTTGATCGTGTACAGGTGTACAAGGGAATATAACTCCTTTTGATCGGAGTTTATTCACCTCACTGTCTATGATATTTATTTCCACCTGGTTCAAGCCAGGTTGTGTACTACTACAACAAGTGTGAGGGGTAACAGGGTTTTCTCTTTAAATTCCAGTTAGCTCCTCTTATCAGCTGTACGATTTCTTGGTCTGTTGTAATCGATTCCCATATGGGAAGAAAATATTTGAGCCTGCCCCCTTCAAACGTATGCGTCTCTGCCTCCATTTCTGCCCTTAGCTGTGGGAGACTGTGACAGTAGTAAGCACTTAGCGCATCGCTGGCTGGCTGAGTGGGCAGAGCTAAACATGCCAATTCCTCTTCTTGGCCGAGTTGTGCGAGCGACCTCTCATGGCCACTGCACCTTTTAGTCAGTAACACACGGCCGCCTCTGTACCAAAACCATTGCCCCATATTCCTCTGTCCTAAGAAAAAAAAGGGTTGCCGCTTCTGTATTGCAGGTTTGTAGATGTTCTATATTTTGTTTTCCCCACAGCAGCAAGAGTATTGCCCAACCTATCCATTTCTTTAATTTCTTTGAGGAAGCAGCCAAGTTGTCACCAAACAACCATGTTGTGACTGGCACAGAATCATTGCAAATGCCAGTGATAGAAGGGTGCAAATGTGAGCAAATAGCCTGTCTGCGTCTGAGCGATAGCTGATGTGAGGCATGTCCCAAGAGGGCAAGACTGTCTGTGTTCTTTTCAATGGCTGTTTTCATTTTCTTGGATGTCTGTGAGTCAGTGTTGCGTTGTGCCCTGAGTATTGTTCGTGTGTTGTCTGTCAATGCTATTGCTGCTTTTGTCAGTGCTTTTTGAACATGCGAGCTTTCAATGTGTCAGCTCTTCTGGCCTCTATTAGAGGCTTTTTTTCCCCAAATTTCAGTGTTGAAAAGCAGCACTGTCAGCGCTTCACAGTTTTCTGGCTTTTGATACTTTACCAAGCCCGTCTTTCAGTTTGTCCTCTGACAGTCCAGACTGGAAGCGTTTTGTTTATGATTTGTGCTAGGGAGGAGGAGACTGGTGGTGCTGTCTCCTCACCATCATCAAGGTCTTTATCTACTTTCTCTACCACATCTTCGTCAGAGCCAGCTGCTGAGAGTGTGTCATGTACTAAATCCCTTCATATTCTTTGCGCTTTTTGCATGTGACTTTTTCCCCCTTCTGCCAGGTTTTTCAGAGTCACACTTTTCTACGTCATCTGAATCTGAACTGTCTGGTGAGAAAGCTCGCTTTCTTGCACTGTTGGGCTTTTGTTCACCCGATAGGCTTTGGCTCCGGGCTCTCTTCAGCCATTGCTTTCGTATCGGCTGTCTCACAGTGTTCAGTCTTTACTGATGTCTCTTGCTGACTGCACAAGGGAATAGGATTTACCAGTCTCTCATGTTGTCAGCTCAGTCTGTTGTCAAGTATAAATTCAGGCAAATTACGTGTGTGAGTTTCTGCCCTAAAAATAGGGCAAAGTCTGTTGGGGACTGGGCCCACACATGCATATGCATGATGGCAGCCACTTAGCGAGCAGGGAACGAGTGAGGGTGAAGAAAGGATGTTGTACTTACCCCTCAATAGGTTATTTTAGGTTCAAATAAACAAACAATTCTGATTGTCGCTATCAACTGCTTGTCGATTCTGTCATTACTGCTTGTGGGATCTTTACACATTTTGTTGTGTATTGTGTCCACTGTTCTATCCTTGGCCTGCCTGGGCGCCAACCAACTGAATATTCTTGGCTGGCACGCGCGCTGATACTCACGTTACTTCGTATGACTGAAGAGAGGCATTAAACGATCATGCTTCTGAAAAAAAATTACCAGGTCGTGGCAAACAAACTATTCCAACAGAAAACTCATTCATCATCTTGATAGATGTCACCAAATACTGGCATAAAGTTTTACTGCTACATCAAGATATATATATATATATATATATATATATATATATATATATATATATATATATATGCATAGACTCAAGACGTAGAAACATAGTTTCAACTTACAGTTCTGAGTTGGTTAAGCCTTACACAGGATTTCAAAATAGGGGAGATGGGCATTCACCTTCTTTCGTAATTAGTTCACTGTTGGTGATCAGTCTTACAGCCTTCTGTGGAGCAGGGGAGTGAGGAGATCTTGGTCTTCTTTTTTTGTATGTTAAGCTACACATCTGGTCCATGATGGCTGTCTGATGACAGGCTGTCAGAGAAACACGACAGCCAATCGTGTCACTACAGAAAAGAGGGCGGTGGGGTGGGTGGGGTTAGTAAGCAGTGGGAGGATAGGGTGGGGTGATCATCCCCCACCACCTACAGTGTGAGGTTTAATGGTTAGAAGATTTGAAAACACTACTCTGAGATGCTGGTGGCAAGTTTAGCTTTTATGCGAATAAACAAAGCAACCTAGTCCTTACCCTTGAAACGTGTGTAGTTCCCATGACCGCATTGAGTTGGCAAGAAAGAGGGGGGGGGGGGGGGGATAAAGGAAGCCTATTAGAGATTGGGTTGCACCTGAACAAAGAACACAAGTGTGGGGATAAAATCAGAAACACCATGTAGTTTTCCGACATACTAAAGGCAGTCAAGTCATGTGTGCCTACCTTTCATATGTGTGTTTCACTCGGTTCCTTGAGGACTCAGAATAATGGACAAAGACTGTACATCATTTTAGTGGAAATTTTGTTCAATGGGACCTCAATGGCCAATTACTACAATAGCTTACACATGAAAAAAGTATATATATATATATATATATATATATATATATATATATATATATATATATATATACACACAATAAATTTCAAGGATAAGTACTGAGCACCATTCCAGCAACTTACAGAGCAGCTTGCTATTGCAGTGACTGCAAAAAATATTGAATGATAGACAAAGCTTGCTCTTGTCTTAGATTGTAGAAATAAGGGGGTGATAAGCCTTCATATCTGCAGTGGTACATAATTCTGCCTGACTGACAGTATGTGCTTGAGTGGGTGAATGGGGAATAATAAATGCTTCTGAATAAATGCGGTCACTGAGGAGAAACAATCAGGTTTCGAAATACCGGTATCTGACCAGGAGTTATATGTTAGTGAGCTTCCTTCTCCATTGGAGATTGTCTCCTGCTTCGTAGACTATAAGCTTGCTGAAGGTTCATTTTGAGAAGCATTTATTATTCCCCATTCACCCACTCAAGCACATACTGTCAGTTAGGCAGAATTATATGCTGCGGGATAATCTGCCAGGGTTTAACATTATTGCTGTCCTCCAATAATCGAACAGGTAGATCTCACTGGGAAACAAAAACTGCACCCCTTGTCTCAGTTCTGTTCCACCGGGCCTTCATTGGAGTGCACTGAAGATTCAGGTAAATTCTAAACATGAACTATTGTGTGAATACTATAGCCTGGGCCTGGTAGCCTTAATACTGAATGGCTTCACTCAGTGCAGACAAATCAAAGCAACAAACTTTAAATTTGATGAGGACTTAAATGTTCATTCAACAATTTGAAAGAAAAATAGCTGCTAATTAGTTACTACTAATCACATCTCTGAGAACTTGTCGGTTAACCTCTCCTTTGAATTATGATCGAATAACATGTATTCTCAAGAATCCAAAACATGAACCAAGCATTATAGATCTAACAGTAGTTTTCCCATATTTAGCAAAGTTCTGTGACTAAAATACATGGCTGTGTATTATATATCCCCCCCACCCCCCCACCCCTCTGTGTGTCGGTGTGTGCCTATGTGTATCTGTGTCTATGTTTGAGTGGTTTCACAAAATGTACTTTAAAAAGGCTGAGTGTGTTCACATGAAAATCAATATCAGGTAGGTGTTTTTTTTTATCTCCCCCCCCCCCCCCCCCCCACTTTTTTTTTTCTCCAACGAATGGCCCCATACTAGATTATAGTAGAGCAGTATGCAGTTACATAACGTCTGATTTGCTGGCAGAAAAATAAATATGTTGCTTTGGCAGGAAATTTTCATTTTTCTAGCACTGAGTTGGCTACTATCCTGTCTAAAATCATTCTATACATTTTCCCGTAAATATATGCCAGATCGTGGCATGTGTTGATTTTAAATCAATTCATAATACAACTCCGTTGCCGTATTCAAATTGTCGTGTAGAGGAGACCGTAGAAATAAAACAGATGATACATCTGTTAACCATTATGTGCACCACAGTCACTTTCGGGATGAGGCCTATTATTAAGATATTTCCACAAATGAAAGCGTCAATCGTATAGGAAGAGGGGGTAGCTCGAAATGAAGCATCAGATGAACTTTTCAGAAACTGTTAATGACCAGAACCAAACCAATAGTTTTAAGAGGCAGTTACCTTGGTTCACAGTCTAGAGAGACAAGAAGATGAATGCAGAGGCCGCGTTTAAATGTATTTTGGATCTGAATTCTGTTTTCCTGTTTATAATGTGTATGTGGAGAAACACCAAGTGAAGACAACTTGTTAATCAACTGTCCAAGCGCAAAGAAATCATTTCACAAGTCTGGCCTTTACATCTGAGATGGGAGAGATAGGCCGGGTCACGGTCAGTGCCAGACGTGGTGGCTGGTCCGGACTAAGCCGATCGCGATGAGTGGACAAATACTGCTGTGCTTATCACACACACGCACTACACACACACACACACACACACTCTCTCTCTCTCTCTCTCTCTCTCTCTCTCTCTCTCTCTCCTCTCTCTCTCTCTCTCTCTCTCTCTCTCTCTCTCTCTCTCTCTCTGACTTTCCCACCATTCACCCTGTGCACGTGCCGTAAATCAATGACAACTGTTGGTTTATGCCATGTGCAATGTTTGAACGCACGCACGCACGCACGCACACACTCGCTCACACACAAGCTCTCTCCTCTCTCTCTCTCTCTCTCTCTCTCTCTCTCTCTCTCTCTCTCCTCTCATCTCTCTCTCTCTCTCTCTCACCGTTTTATCACGTGCACGTGCCGTAAATCAATAACAACTGTTGATTTATTTCCTGTGCAATGTTTGAAGTGTGTGTGACATGTATCTAGCCTGCAAGAATAAAATATGAGTTTCTATAAATCACTATGTTTATTCATGTATTTATCTATGTATTTGCTTGTTTATCTGTTTATTTATATATTTACTTGTTTAAATCGATTCATTGGTTTATATTTCTTTACAACTGAACTTATTTTCGGGAACCCAGGTCTTAGTGAAAATGTGCACATAACACACAAGGCTTGTGTTTCTAGAGATGCGTTT
>JADBJO010009969.1:0-5000 GCA_016801955.1 Conus betulinus
TATTGAAACATCGTTCCATTAATTCCTATTTCTTTCAATTTGTAAAGTAGTCTAGCGTGCCAGATACTATCATACGCTTTTTCTGATATCAAAAAAAGGTAGCAAGTGTACTTTTCCGTCTGGCAAACTGCTTTTTAATTTGACTTGTAAGTTTCACCAAATGATCTATTGTACATCGACCTTTGCGAAATCCCGCTTGATTCACTGGGATTATACTTTCTTTTTTTCACAAAAATATGAAAGACGTTTTTGGATAATCTTTTCTAACAACTTTTCAACGTGAGAGGTTAGTGCTATGGCCTGGCCTGTAGCTACCAATGTCTGACCTGGGCTTACCTTGTTTTGGAACTGGGACTACAACAGATCTCTTCCAGATACTAGGGAGAGTTCCATTAAACCAACATTTTTGGTAAAATGAATGCAGTAATCGTTTCCAATGTGAAGGCAAGTGGTATAACAGTTGATAGGATATACCATCTAGGCCAACAGCACTTGAATTTGAAGAAAAAGATTCTAACGTCTCACAAAATTTCATCATATGTAATAGGAGCGTTTAAATAATGGAAATGATTTTGGTGGTGGATCCTGATAGATAGTTCGTTTTCTTCCTTCCTCTCTCTAAACACCTGATAGATGGACTGAGACTAGACAGCAAGTTATTTTTCTGAAAATATTTTGACGAATGCCTCAGCTTTCTCCTGTGAGGATGGAAGAGCATTATTATCTAACTTAATTGGGTACTGTTGCAAGCAATAACCATTTTTCAGTTTTTTAAACCATTTTCCAAACCTTATGGATATCTTTTGATTCCGATATTTTGGATCTACAAAATTCTGAGAAATGTATTCTTTTCGCTCGGGCAACGACCCTGTTACTGTTATTTTTTGGCATGTTTCATCGCTAGGAAATTTTCATCTGTTCTTACTTTCAGCCAAGGCTTTATAGGCTTCTTTTTTAAGAGCTACAGCTATTGCACAATCTAAATTCCACCATGAATTACCAACATATTTCCACTGTTGGGCATCTTTACAAATAGGAATAGATTTTCCGGCAGCCTGTAAGAGATGTCGACAAAACTCTGTATAATATGCATCTATACCTTCATTTCAATGCTATGGAAATGTGTGTCGGACAAGATCGATTCATACAGAGACCAATTTTGCATTTTTTATGAAAACTTTGGGATACTATCTTCATTTCCATCTTCTTCATTTTCAATATGCTCCTTTAACTGTATTATAATTGGGAAATGATCGCTGCCCAAAGTATCATCCTCTGTTGACCATACCGAGTTTACTGCCAACTCCGAGAAATTAAAGATAAATCAATAGAAGTAGGTTTATGAGTGGAAATGTCTGGCAGTCTGGTAATACTACCATCGTTTAATAAAACCAATTTGGAGTCAACAATATTTTCAACTAAACGGTTTGCAAGTTGTGTGGTGTGCAACCATATTCCCAAAATGGAGCATGCGCATTGAAATCTCCCAGTATTACCCATTTTTGTTGTTTGACAAAGGAAGGTTTTTTATCCAGTCTGTATTATCTGCCTTTGGGCCACTGGGATAGTAAGCAGAAATGATGTTTAAAATTTGTCTGCTTGTTCAATTTTTACAGTAACCCCAGTTGCGAAAACTCCAGCATTAGTAGGAATATAGGAGGGTTCAGAGGACAATAATTTAGAGATCTCTTCTCACATAAATGGCGGTTTGAATCTTTTTACCATCATTCCTATAGTTATACAAAGGTGGATAATAAAAAATTGCGTATTTTTCGGTAGCTTATGAACATCTACATTCAGTGATTGTAATGCTAGCACTGAATAATTATGTTGATATATATGATTTTCAAAGTGTAAGAGATTTGTTGATATTGACCGACAGTTCCATTGAAATAGTAATAAATTATCATTGGAAGTTTTCATAAGGCATAGTTAACAGAATCAAATGGCAAGGTGAAGTTGACAAGTCACCAAGGGACGAATTGCCAGCTGAAAGAGTCCCATGTGTCCCCTGCACGAGGATGGAAAAAGCCACGGACCGGGAGCTCCGACACGACCAGCAGGAGGTGGGGGGAATGGCTCGTGGTCCCAGGCGCCTCTCCCGCGCGTGTCTGATTCTGGCGATGTCTCCGGCGTTGTTTCTGCCAAAAGAGACGATGGACATGCCGCCCCAGATTTCCGGCGAGGATGCTGGTACCTCTGTCAGACGGGTGGATGGCATCCCTCATGAGCCGGTTGTTGAGAGGATCAAGGTTCTCATGAGAGAGAAGAGATGTCTGATGACGAGGAAATTCGGAAAACAGTAAAGCGTTGAATAGTTGTCGTCTCCCCTCCAGAATCTGATCTTTGACTGGCGTTGCTTTGCTTACCACGACCTTTGTTTTCGGAGATTGCTGTTTGATTTTGTTGACAACACTAATCATCTTTTTTGCTGTAACTCCAGGGTCAGTACTTTTCAAATCATTTATTCCAGTATGCAGTATCACACAATCAACCGGAACTTCTGAACCAATGTTTTCAAGTTCTTTTTCACAGTCTGAGATCTTGAAAGCTCTTTTGGAGACAATTTTAAGTCCGTAGGCCTCTCCCAGGCGCCTAGCGTTGACTCTTGACATAACAGAGTCGTGCAAAAAAAAGAACATTGGGAAGAGAAGTCAGAATGTACCTTTTTGGCGTCATCGGACTTGATGCCAATAGATTTGACGTCAGCCAACTGTTCCTTTTTTGAGCGCATACTAACATACAACAAACCCAATGTTACCAAGATTTCCCACATCGAAGGTCTAAATGATCTAGAAAGACCACGGCAAAAGCAGTCCATCAAGAAGGCCTGACAAATGGTGAAATGATCCTTTATATTGGATCCACACCAACATTTGGAAGGGTTCGTACTTTGGTCACATTACAGCTTTTTTCCTACGGAATTCTGCTCTAATCTAATGTTCATTTGCTTGATCTTGCTGACCAAGACACATGCAAAGAAACCAGCAGGCAGATTGAACACAGAAACCTGAGAACTTCAAGAAAATAAACAAACCAGCTGACGTAGGCAGCAAACAGATCAGAAATTGTTGGAAGGTCCTGGGTAGACGCTCTGAAACTCCATTAAAGGAATTTCAGAGCGTCTGGCCAGGCCCTTCCAACAACATGGATGCAAAGTGTTCCACAAACCCACCAATTCTCTACGCCAGCAACTGACCCATGTCAAAGACAAAACGGACGCCCTCAAGCAGTGTCATTGGCGAGACAGCAAGACCACTCACCACACCCGTCTACAGGAACATCAAAAACCGACCTACTTCTGCCATACACGAACACCTACAAGCCAAAGGCCACAGTTTCAGCCCCCAAGAAACCAAGATCTTATCTACAGAGCCCTTCCTCACAAAAAGAAAAGTTAAAGAAGCCATCGAAATCAAGACTAGACGCCCCAGCCTGAACAGAGATCAAGGTTTTGAACTCCCCCCCATCTACAATCAGATTCTGACAACCGTTCACCCCACACAACAGTCGTCCCACCAGGCAGGCCTCGCTGCCACAACAGCAACAGTGAGCTGAAGATGACTGGGCGACCCTGTCGAAATATTCTCAAAGTAAAGTTTTTTATTCTGAGTCTAAATACTTTTCTAATGTCGAATCCAGAATCCAGAAAAATAAGCGAAAGGAAAAAAACAAAACAAAACAAAACAAATAGAAAGGCAGGATGACAGAAAGAAAGAAAGAAAAACGAAAGAAAGAAAGACAGACAGAAAGTAAAAAGGGAATGAAAGAAAGAAAGATAGAAAGAAAGAAAAAAAGAAAGAAAGAAGAGAGAAAGAAAAGGAAATGAAATAAATAAAGAGAAAAAGAAAGAAAACACAAAGGCACACACAAAATAAACAAAGGAAAGAAAAATTAAACAGAAGGAAAGAACATAAAATGTAGACAGACAGACTACACAAATTGAAAGAAAATCTCATGTTTATTGTTGTATAGCTATGACCCATGTCTAATCGCTGTCCTTTCCTCAACCAAAATGTCATAAAGATTCAACCGTCGGTCTCTTCTTCCTCCCAATTCATTTTCAATTTCCGATATTTTCTTTATAGTTCTTTCCTTCAATTTCCAACTGACGCAGCTTTCCCGATTAGATATTTCCTCTTCAAATATCAAACAACGGCCATAAATTATAATTAGAACAGAAGGACAGAAATAAATCCACCCTCCTCTCTCTCTCTCTCTCTCTCTCTCTCTCTCTCTCTCTCTCTCTCTCTCTCTCTCTCTCTCTCTCTCTCTCTCTCTCTCTCTCCCACACAGACACAGACAGACAGACAGACAGACACACATATACATACATACATACATACATACATACATACAAACATACAAACGCACATACATACTTACTTACTTACTTAGCTACATACATACATACATACATACAGATGCATGCATGCATGCATGCATGCATGCATGCATGAACACATACATACATACATACAAACATACATACTTACATGTAGAAAACGTACATACATACACACATAAATCAAACATGCAAACATACATATATCCACCCACCCATCCATCCATCCATCATCATCCATCCATCCATCCATAAATACATACATACATACATATCAATTACTTTAATGCATCAACTTGTCAAATCAACAACAATGCACTTGTCTGTCAGTGCTTTAGTCAGCTAATACTATTTACAGCACAGTTTGAAAGTCAACATCTGTCAGTTTCAATGCTGGTTCATGAGGTGATTCCGCCTTGACCAAACACGCCTAGACCCAATCATGACAGACATGCTCAAGTATTTTGCGAGTTGTTTACATTTTGTTATGGGCAGTCCTAACATTGAAAGTCCTGAAACCACTCTTTTATGAACTATGCCTAGTGAACCTATTACAAGAACAACCACTTTCGTGCTAAATCCGGCATCACTAAGAGCATAGCAAAGAGGCATGTACTTTTGAAATTTGCCCTCATAGCATGTTTGTATGAATGCG
>JADBJO010009969.1:10000-25000 GCA_016801955.1 Conus betulinus
ACATTTTCCCGTGAATCCCTTTCTGCAACAGAAGATATAATAAATTCGATCTTTCAATGCTGTCAAAAGCTTTAGAGAAGTCAACGAAAAGAGTATAGAAGCGCCCTCCTTTTTTAGTAAGGTATTTTTGAACCAATGACTGTAGTGAAAATATATTATATCTGTCGTACTGTAACCCTTTCTAAATCCTGCTTGAGCTTCCGGTATGTTCCCTGTTGCTTGCTCAGTAAAATCTCTTAATCTGCTATTCAGAATTGTACTGTATAGTTTGCTTATCGTATTTAACAGTGATATTCCTCTATAATTTTCGGTTTTTTTTTTCTGTAGTCACCTTTTTTGAGAAGCGGAAAAAATCACCCTTTTGTCCAACTTTCCGGGTACTGACCAGTTTCAAACACCTTGTTTAAATAGCACACGCAAAAATGGTACCAAAAGATCACTGAGAACATGAAAACACATCAGAGGGCACACCATCAGGTCCAGGAGCTCTGCCTTTCTTAGTATCCTTTATAGCTTTGCGAATTTCGTTTTCGGAGATTGATTGCTTCTTCTAGATTTATATGTACATTGTGGCATGACTGACAAACCTCAGGGTTTATGGTTCTTTAAAACATCATCAACCTCTTTGCAGAATTCAGCATCAATAGCCGACTGCTCAGGATTTAGCAAGTCACGAAAGTATTTATACCATGAATTTGCACTGATCGTAGCAGAACCATTAGAGTGATGATGCTTGTTAGAGATTTAACCTTTCGCCAGAACGATTTTGAATTCTTGTCAATACAAACATGACTCAGGTCATTTAGAATTTGTATTTTCTGTTTTTCTTGTTTCATTTCACATAGAGATTTGAACTCTTTCTTTAGATTTAGGTATTCATTCAAATCCTTGCGATCATTTGAAAATCTCCATAATCTCAGTTGCCTATATTTACTGTTTTTTGCACGTTCACAACCATCGTCCCACCACGAGGGCTGAGAACGAGTTTTTTTTTCTGCCTGCCTTCCTAATGTTACACTGGACAGCTGCTCTCTGGAGAAAATCAACAAGACAATCTGATCCAGCATCGACTCCTTGTTCAATAGCTGTCAGAAAGTTTTCAAACTCTGTTTCTTGATGTTGACGTAAGTAGTCGTAGGAAGAGTCCTTCCACAAAAGCTTACATAGTTTTTCCATAGATATTTCATCATCATCAGTAATGTTGTCTGTGCACATTGAAATGTCATCAAAAATGATGTTACTATTGGAAAATGGTCTGATTCACATCTATCAACAACTTTAAAATCCATTATTAAATCAAAAAAAGGGCTTTGAGAGGCAGCACATAATCAACAACGCTCATTCCACAATTAGCAATACACGTTATTTCCCCCTCCCAATCACCTTCTGTACGACCATTGACAATAAACAGATTGTATTCTTTTAACAATTCAATAAATTTTAGGCCGAAATTGTTCCAGGCACGATCTTTTGATCTACGCTATTCTGAGGAATATCACCAATAAAATCATGAAGGTCTTCCACTGGAACAATATATCTGTCTTCATCGCAACAGTCAGTGTCAGATAAATCCGCTGTGCGTGCATTGAAATCACCACACAACAGGAAAGGGCAACCTGCATAAACTTGCATGATATCACATATATTACTTTCTAATTTTTCAATACCTTCCTGCTTGTTGTTCTCATACAACACTGAATGTTCGGGAGCAATATACACAAAAACAGCAATTACATCAAAAGCACAATTAAAAACTGACTTCCCAATTTTTTCATAATACACAGTCTTCGACGTCTTTCAGTAACTGTTCTACATATACTATGATTGATTTATGTACACACACCACAACTCCACCTTTTTGCCTATTTACCCGGGAGGAAAGAAAGACAGAGTAATGTGGAAAAGCATCTTCAATCGCAGTCTGTTTGCACGTCCAAACTTCTGAAAAAAAAAAATATCTTAAATTGTTCACAAAACATCTTAAACGAAACACTGTTTAACTTTCGAGACAGACCCTGAACGTTCCATGCCATGACTTGTAACACAGGCGCATGCCCTCTTGTGTTTTCTGTATGTAACGAATCATGTGACTGTGGAAAGGCAGATGTGTCTGTGTGTCAGCTGTATTAACAGAGTCATTTGAAAACATTGACGGGTTTAGAAACATTGCTGGAATTTACTTGTTCTGTTGATGTCCTGTCATCACCGCAAACGACGTCTTCCACAGCATTAACGGTAGCCGCAGGGAGACGGGTGGAAATTCTCCCCGCAGGTACACTGTCATCACCGCAAACGACGTCTTCCACAGCATTGACGGTAGCCGCAGGGAGACGGGTGGAAATTCTTCCCGCAGGTACACTGTCATCACCGCAAACGACGTCTTCCACAGCATTGACGGTAGCCGCAGGGAGACGGGTGGAAATTGCTCCCGCAGGGAAATTGTCTTCCCGCATTGACGGTAGCCGCAGGGAGACGGGTGGAAATTGCTCCCGCAGGTAAACTGTCATCACCACAAACGACGTCTTCCACAACATTGACGGTAGCCGCAGGGAGACGGGTGGAAAATTGTTCCCGCAGGTGCACTGTCAACACCGCAAACGACGTCTTCTTCCTCAACGCCGACGGTAGACGCAGGAGTACGGATGGAAGTTCTCCTTGCAGGTACACTGTCATCACGCCGGCCGGCCCGTCAGATCCTCGACTTCTCACGCAGACCCTTGGAAGTGGGGTCATAGTCGAAATGCTTGCCTTCAATGACCAGGGAATCAAAGCGAAAGGCTCTCTTGTTGGCACGTTTCGCCTCTTTCATGAAAGGCAACAGCTGACGGCGTTTTTTTTCTCTCACCTTCAAGGAAAAATCTTCGGACACAAAAATGTCCCCTCCCCTCCCTTCAGCTTCTTGCATTCGGATAGCACTTTTTCTTTGCCTTTGAAACTTTCAAAGCGAACGATGATCGGACGAGGCCCTCTTCCGCCTTTGATTCGATGCGCTCGTTCAACAGGTATATCATCTTGTATGTTCATTTTCTCTTTGATCACCTTCTTCACACTATCTTCACAATCAGCATAGGTCTCAGCATGGTCACGGTGAGCGGGGATGCCATAGAATATAAGATTATTCCGTCTGCTTCTGTTTTCCAGGTCGTCAAGTTTTCCTTCCAAACTCGAAACTTTTTTTCCTTCAATTCTCTCTGTTTTCTCTCATCACCCCATCGACATCATTTTGCATCTTATTCACTTGAGTGATAACATCATTCACTTTTTGTTCAATATTGGTCATCTTCTCTTCAATGGTTGTCATCTTTTTGTCCATACCTGTCAGTAGTCTCATCACGTCTGACAGAGTGATGTCGGCATTGGTGTCACTTGCCGAACTCGAAGTTCGAGAGCCGGAGAAAGAAAGGTAGATTGCTTCTTTGGGCCTGGGTTGGACTCAATGTCACCACACTGCAGTAGAGAGGAAGCCACAAACACCAGGACGACAGCAGCAAAGGCACTTCTCTCTCACAACAGTACGGTACAGCCGACGTGTGGTCGCCTTCTCAACGGCACGTTTCCTCATGAAGGACTGAAAAGTCCAGTAAAACTGGCCACAGGCAGCCCGAAAACACAGCGCTGAACTCGGCATGATGCCAGCAGTCCAGTCGTGCACTTTCTATGAAACTAGAATCAGTTAATCAGACAATAATTAACAAAAAGGTACTGAAAATTAGCAGAGCTTCAAAAACACGTCCGACTCCCAGATCATGAAAACAGCTCCTGTGTGTGTGTGTGTGTGTGTGTGTGTGTGTGACAGAGAGAGAGAGAGAGAGAGAGAGAGAGAGAGAGAGAGAGAGAGAGAGAGAGAGAGAGAGAGAGAGAGAGAGAGAGAGAGAGAGGGAGAGAGACAGACACTGACACTGACATTGACACTGACATTTTATTGAATAAACATATATGCATGTTCATTTCAAGGGGATAGCAAAATAGATATACCATTCACACAATTCGTAGTACCACGCAAATCAACATTCGAATGAAGGCAGGCCAACAATAAATTGTTGAAAATTAATCAACAGGATATATCATGGGAGCACGTACCAATAGTTAAGCCTTAGCATTTTCGACCGTCAAAATAATTGTCCACTGATATTCCGTCGATCGTTATCAATCATGAATCCCTGATCATAGAGGCCACTGATCAATATTGATAATCAGTCATCATTATCATTTGAATCATTTATCCTCAATGTTCATTAATTCGACTTAAATCGCTTATCCTCTCCCGTACCCTATCCTCATATATACCATCAAAAAAAAAAAAAAAAAATAACTGATCAATAGTCATCATCAGTCAGTCATCCTCCATCTTTGGTCATTTTTATCAGTAATCAATCATCCATAACAGCCACTAACATATTATTTACCGCCTTGATCTCCGATCAGTCTTCAGTTCTCGTTAATAACTGAGATCCTCAATCAATATTAATCAAAGTTTACGAGCATCCATCTATTAACCTCATCAATCCCACGGAATATTTGCTAGAGCTTAATTTGTCCATTCAAAGTTATCATTCCACAGCATGAACACACACTGTCTTCAGTTCTTTCCTTTTGTATCAGATGTGATCTTCTTCGGAAAACGTTGTACAGAAAACGTGAGACTTGTCTCACAGACATTTCATCGGCACAGGACATTACATACGACACACTTCCTTCAGCGTTATTGATAGCATTCACATTTTCTCTAATTATTTCATACACTCTGCATTCAAACAATACATGTCACTCGTCTTCAATAGCTCCTTTGCAAACCGGACATAATAAATGTCTTGGTACCACATCTCTTCTGTATCTCAGTTTATGCACCCTTATTGGAGAAATGCCAAATCTAAACTTAACATACGCTTCTTTCTGACACCGTGATATCTCGTAATCCAAATAATGTTCTGTTCGTAGGAACTGCTTAAAGCTAGAATACAGTTCAAAACGTTCTGCTGATTCCAGTTTATCATGCCAGGTTTGTGCGTACTGATCAACGAGTCTCTGTCTAAAAATATGAATGAATTGTTCATATCACCAACACTCTGTTGCAACCAAACCTCTCCAAATCCATTTACAAATAATAACTGTCTCACATGAAACGCCCAAGTTTTTTTGCCCAATTCTTGAAGGTGGTATAGCATATTATAGGCTTTCCTGGGTAGTCTTTCTTCTGCCAGATTACAAACTCTTAGCCAGTAACGAATACACCTTTCAGCCGCTAAAACATACATTGGATATCGGCCGAGGTCTCCCAGCACCATTTGTTCAAGTAACGTTTACAGGGAAACATATGTGTCTTCTTTAGTACATCGAGCTGTTGATAGCCCCCAGACCTCAGACCCGTACAGTAAAATGGGAGCAATCTGAGCGTCATACATCTTAAAAGAACACACTTCTCGAAATATCTCCTAATTTCCAAAGGCATCTAAGGAGCTGAGTTGTTTTTTAATTTTTGCTTTAGTGGCCAGCTCTTCCACAGCATACGTTAGTGAAAGCTTGGTTGTAAAATGTAGCCCTAAATATTTATAACTGTTGACTACCGTTATATCTTCCTCACCATATTTCCATTTTTCTTTCTGGCCCAGAAATCCCCCTTTTCTGAATACTATTATTTTCGTCTTTTCCAGATTCACTCTCATATCATAATTGTCTGCAAATTGTTTGAGGATATCGATTTAATTTTGTAATCCCTTGGGACAGTATGAAGCTAAAATAACATCATCAGCAAACAACAATATCAAGATCTGTACAAAGTCAGGTACTAACTGTATTCCAAAGTCACCCTTTGAAGCAACTTCTAACGCTAGTTCATTTATCAAAAACGAGAATAACGTGGGTGACAATACACAGCCTTGCCTTACACCCGGTACCCACTGGGCACTCAAAGAATTCAGTAAGAACATCAGGACATCTTACACACGATCTCACACTTTGATACATACATCGCAACATCCTTAGCATTTTACTTCCAACACCAATTTTTCTAAGTACATTCCACAAAATGTTACGATTAACTGTATCAAATGCTTTTTTAGTCATGAAGCAAACATATACTTTCCCTGACTTTCTCACCAAATACTTTTGCACTATAGAATACAGGACACAAGTATATTGTCGGAAGAAGTAGAATAACCTGATCTAAAACCACTTTGTTTCCTCGGCAATCTTTTCGTTATCTTCTGCACACTGTGTGAGGCGGTTATTTAACACCCTGGCAAACACTTTTCCCAAGTATACTCATTAGAAACACTCCTCGATAATTGTCAGGATTATCAATATCTCCGGTCTTGTGTAGAGGTACAATAATGGCACAGTTCCACACGCTTGGATAATCGTGTGTGTCAAATATATGATTAAACAAACACAACAGGAAAGGCATGATGCAATCGGTAGAGCTTTTCAACATTTCCGCTAAATACCATCAGGTCCAGGAGCTTTGCACGATTTCAGAGAGCGAATGCTTCTATGTATTTCTTCCGTGCAAATTGGCCTATCGAGCTCATCAACATACCTTTCACTTTCATCATTATCTTGAAAGTTGTCCATAACAGGATTAACAGAATTAAATACAGATCGAAAATGACGAAACCATTCATTTGTGCTGATGTTTGGTGTGCATTTTGTCTTTCGATTTAGAGACCTGATTTCACTCCAGAACTTACCTGAAGCATTTATTTTCATATTGAGCGCATTGAGTTTGCTTCTTTTATATGTTTTATATGTTTATCTTTAAGCAAATGCTTGTACTGTCGTCTGCTATTTGCCAAGCCAATTCTATATTGAGTTTTAGCCGATTTAACTTTACAGCGATTAAAATTTCTCCACCACTTTCTCATCTCTTTTTTTTTTGCTGCTCTGCATTCTCCGTCATACCATGGGCTTGACGTTATGCCCGTGAAAATTTTACGCTTCATGCATTCCGCTGCTTTAATCACCCATTATTTAAGCAGACGACAGCATCGTTCACAGACACTGGTAAAAGACGTGTTGCTTCAACTAAGATTTGCTGAAAAAAGGGACTTTGCACAGCTGCTTGAAAAATGAAAAGAGTCATCTAACGTCCATACGATTTTTTTTTTCTGTACACGTCGTCTCATTCTCCTTTGTGACCATTTCTTTGTAATTTATTGTCAGCTACAGGCATGTGCTGTGAGGTAAACATTTCACCCACTTTTAGCTCCATATTGTCACCTTTCAGCACCTTTGAGCAAATGAAATAGCCAGTCACACTACTACCAGTAGCACATACATAAGTAAAACCTCCATTTTCGTCCCCAGCACATGCTCCGTTCAGTATTGTTAAATCACACGCACTACAGAACTCGAGGAGAAGGCGACCATAAGCATTCACTGTATCATCTTGAGATACGACCTGTTTCACAAGTCTGTCTGGACCAGATCATACGTGTCTCCCTCTGTCTCACGTGTTGCAACATTTAGTGTTCCCGTCCTGGCATTAAAGTCTCTGCATATGAGAAAGTCACACGAATCATTCATTATTTGAATATAATTCAAAATACATTGTTCAATCAGATAGATAACACCAGAATTAACAGAAACGTGTGGTTGTTATAATAAGGGCTATCTAGGGGACACACATATGCACCACACCACACAATATTATATCGTTGGTATTGTGTTCAACATACTTTTATGAAACTTAATAAGTACAATGTTATCTTGTGATGTGTCCAGTAGCTCAGTGAACGACTGCAATGAACGATTCACCATTATCATCACACCACCACTGTTTCGACCGTGCACTGAGAGTTTAACCGCAGGACTAATGTATTGAATGAAGCTGGGAAAACAATCTAATGCTTTCCTTAGTTCAAGGAAGGTTTCAGTAAAACAAATAATGTCAAAGTTGTGAACATAGTGCATAAAATCAGGGTCAGATACCTTAGAAAGCAAGCCCTCAATATTCCAGTTAAGAATGCGCACACATCTATTGTTCGATTTTATACCCAACAAACGGGACTCTCTTTGACCTGGACTGCCCGTTAGTTACTGCTGTACTAATTCTGGTCCTACTACAAAAAGCTGAATCATGATTTTTGCTATTTTTAAAGTGGTATCTGTGATTGGAGTGTGTGTCACATTTGTCGCATGTATCGCGCTGTGTGTCAGGGTCTCGCTGTAACTGATTACAGGAAACCTTAGTCATTTGGCGTCATTTCGTCTGTGATCGTTTCTGCATGGTGTTAATGCGATCCTGGGTTTGACGCTGGGGTCGACGAGGAGAACGTCGATCCCTTAATGCCCTGGGACGCGGTGGGAAGTGTCTGCTGGTGCCTTGGGTAGAAGGCGTAGCCCCCTGACGACTACCAAAGTCCCGTGGTGATCCCTGGCTACCAGCATCAAGTGTTGGATTGCCATCCGTTCCCCCTCCTCTGCGCTCGCGTCGTTCGCTTGTAGAGGTAAAGGGTGTGTGACAGCTCTCTGCAGAGGTAAAGGGTGTATGACAGCTCTCTGCAGTGCTTGTGGTCCCCTCATCCTGCGTACACGACGATGGTTTTTTGTGCAAGTTGGATGTCCGTTTTTGTACCCGTTCTTGTGCAGAAGGAAAGGGGAACGGGGCAGAGTCATGGGAGCTCTGTGGTGTTGGCATGCCATTGTCCCTGTCGTCAAACTGTCCTCGTGAACGGCCGTTGTTGACAGAGCCACTCTCATCCTGTCTTCGACTTCTAAATTTGATTATTTTGGAGCCACGGTAAAAACCTGTATACCCTTCCGCCTTCAGGTCTTCTTTTTAATTTGCGACGCTGCTCTTCTGTCAAGTCGTCATTGAGGCGAACACCAACATCATTTAGTTTGATCCGTATGGTTTTGTTCCTGATCAGATTTCGTTTATCTTTATTCTTTAAAAAACTTTGCCAAGACAGGGCGTGGTCGTGTTTGGTTTTGCTTTTTCTGACCCAGTCTGTATACGGAGGAGAAATCGTCTCCAGACCAAGTTTTTGACGAGTCATGCTGATTAAGTAATTGGACGAATATCTGTTCACAGTCCTCCCCTGTCTTATCCATGTCTGTTTCCTCTGGTAGTCCATAGAATACAATATTGTCCATTCTCTCAACAATGTGTTGAGTCGTTCGTTTTGTTGTTCCGTTTGTTCTAGTCTATACTCTCTAACACTTCAACATTTTCTTTCAAACTACACATTTTGTCTTCTCGATTCTTAAGCTGTTCAGCAATATCTTGAAGTTGGGCGGACATTGAAGAGACGTTTGAGAAAAGAGACTGCATGTCTGTCGCTGCACTGTCGAAGCGGTGATCAATGCACATCTTCATGTCTGTCAAGATTTCTTCTACTGAGGGGCCGGGATTTTCTTCAATGTCGCCAGAAGACATAAGAAAAGTCCTGAAGAAAGGGTGACATAACTTAGTTGACTAATAGACTGTTCGTACACCCACATAGTCACTGACCTTTGATTTACCGCAGCCAGAGCAACACACGAGCAACAACACTGACATTTGCTGACGTTTCCTCCCCCACCAGTCATACACACACTGCACAAGTCCAGTTTCATGTTCAATGTGCACCACATAACGGACTGCCAAAAGAAAAAAATACACCGCACACAGTAGTCAGAATCATGCGATACGACAAGTCCGTGAAAAAATCCCATCGTGTGAAAGGGCAATACGGTTTTGCATTCCGGAGCCTGGCCGACCTTTCACCTTTCTTTTTTAGCAGGCTAATAAGTATTGGATGAAACATTCCAATTTTTACTCGAAACTGTATATTACAACAAGGCATCTTAAACTAAATCAGTTTCAGATGACTTTTAGAAAATTATTTGAAAGAAAATAAGCAAACGTTTTCAACTTGTCGCAGCACCTCTAAAACACGTCTTGCCTGCCTGTTCGACTGCGCAGTGTTCAACCCCAGAGAGAGAGAGAGAGAGAGAGAGAGAGAGAGAGAGAGAGAGAGAATGTGTGCGTGCGTGCGTGCGCGTATGTTTGTGTGCGTGTGTGCGTGCACGTGTGTGTGTGTGTGTGTGTGTGTGTGTGTGGATGGGTGGGGGTTGGCTGTGTGTGTGTGGATACGTGTCTGAAATACACCTACACATCTAAGTGACAAGGAAACAAGCACAAAAACAAAAAAAAAAAAAAAAAAAAAAAAAAAAAAAAGCCGAAAAGAGGAAAGAAGAGACAAGAAAAAGAAATATCGAAGGACAGGAAGGAAGAAAAAGAAAGAAACAACGACAGAAAACAGAAATGAATAAGAAAGACATACAAAAAAATAGAGGGAATAAAAAGATTGAAACCAGCACAAAAAGGGAAGAGACACAGGATAATCAAATGCCGCAAATCGGGAGAACTGACAGATTCTATCTTCACAGGCGATAGCTGGAAGAAAGGGGATGGGGGAGAAGAAGGGGGAGTGTAGGAAAGATAGAATACGAGGGAAGGATGGGTCGACATGGGGGGGGGGGGGGGGGGGGGGGGGGGGGGGGGCGGGGGGAATGCGAGGGTGTTTATCTTTTTCACTTCATTCCGAGGCATGTCAGCTATCAAATACCCCACCTTGGTCCTCGAGAAACATGTAGTGCGGTACTTGTGTTGATAAAATGCTAATGAACAACACATGTGGGAGTGTTAATGTGATTATTCCCGTAATCAGTTCTTTGATCGGGTTTTGTCTCTTTCCGTGATGTGTGGTCCTCTGCCATGTTCTGTTGAGTGAACATCAGGTGGTAGGGTGTACTTAGGAAATTGATGGATGGATGGGCCAATAGATGGCTAGATGAATGGACGTATAAAACAGTCCCCATCTACTTATCAACTTTCTTCTTTTTTTTTTTTTTTCTTCTTTCTTTTTCTTTCTTTCTTTCTCTCCTTTCGTTCTGTCCTTTTTTTTTCTTTCTCTTTTCTCTTCATTTACTTCTTGTCCTTCTTTTCTTGTTCTTGCTCTGCTTGTTTGTTGTTGTTGTTGTTGTTGTTGTTGTTTTTTTTTCTTCTTCTTCTTCTTCTTCTTCTTCTTCTTCTTCTTCTTCTTCTTCCATTTATCATTCCTCTCTGTGTTTTTTCTTTTTTCTCCTCTTTCTTTGACCACTTCTTCTACTTATACTATATGTTCTTCTTTACTTCGTCATCTTCTACAATTTCTTTCTTTTTCTCCATTTTTCTTCTTCTTCTTCTTCTTCTTCTTCTTCTTCTTCTTCTTCTTCTTCTTCTTCTTCTTCTTCCTTCGCCTGGTGTTATGATGATCACAAGTTAATATTGTACTGTTTGACTTGTTCATTACAATTAATTTCGCAGTCGGATTGCTCTTCCTTGGGAGAACCTGTTCCTGTGGTAAAGTGTTTCCCCAATGGTCTTTGTTGTTTTCCCAGTTAGAGACACGATGGAGAGTCTGACCGTCACGTCCATCCGGCCAGTCCTCATCAGTCTGGCGACATTGGTGAAACTGGCATCAGTTCATGACATGAGAGAATGCACAGAACAAAGAGAAACTGCGTTTAAAAATAGGCGTTTTCATTCACTGCCTGTCTTGCGCTGAAGTGATTGAAGACACGTGATTGCTCATTCATTTTTTTTGTTGTCCAAAATTGTTGCCTGAAGAAGACCTAAGAGGTCGAAACGCGTCGTGTTTTGTCTTGTGATTCGTTTGTCCACGTTTTGTTTTTGGCGGTTGGCTAACATTTATTTAAGATTGGAAAAATAAGTTTAGAATCATTATGTTCAACAGAAGACTCACAAATTTAATCTTCATTTTACTCTTATAATGGTTCCAAACTGGAGACATGTCTTTATGTGCAACATCACGGTATTGTATAGGTATTGTTTTGCATTGTATTGTACCGTATTGCATTATATTGTAAATCGCTCTCTCTATAACAAACGTAACTGATAACCTGGCTGCCTACCAATCAAAAGGCATGGGATATTTTAGAAAGATCGGGAATCACACCGTGGTATATTTCATGTACAATTTTCAACATTTCAGAAAGAAGATTTTGGAACATTCTGAAAAGTGAATGTACTTCAGGGCAATATGACTGGCTAATAAGCAATTTCTCGATTTGTTACATGTTTCTCCTCCCTGTACAAACATCTTTCTTGAAATATGTGTCACATGGAGCAATATGATAAAACATGTAAAGCAAACTATGTCGACCTGAACAGACTACCAATGCAAAGCAGTTTCAATTTCATCAAGGAGGCGTCACTGCGTGCGGACTAGTCCATATACGCTACAACACATCCGCTAAGTTTTTGAGACCACACTACGATATGCTTTCAGCTAATGGATAAATGAATTACCAACTAAGATGAGACAATTGAAGAAGAGGCCCTCGTGGCTACGACTCAGCGGATGTCAGACCTACGCGTTAGCCCAGTGCGCTGGTCAGACCTTGAGTGCCTGCCAAAGACCTTGAATGCCTCCGTATGACTGTACAAGAGACGGTGAGTCCAGCTGGGAGGGACACAAGTCCAGGGGCTCCTGTGCAACTTAACAGAGGAAGTCGTCAGCTGAGACACATCGCCACACAGGCATTTTGATTCAGATCAAGCAGTGCAGAATGCAACAGAACTCATTCAGCTGTGAAGCAGGGCTTGCTCTGGCGGGCAGTCTAATCAGAAACTGTCCTTGGCTGCTGTCTGTAGACTGGGCTGGGGCAGTGACAGGATAGATGAATGTGGATGTGTGAGAGCGAGCGTGGTTTAGAAAGCATGAGAAGAACGATGCTAGAAGAGCCCCGAGAATGGAACCGCATGGGAGAAGAAAACAAACACTAGAAACGTAAACTGGACGATGGGGGAGAGGCACGTTGGCCTATTCATCCAAACCTTTTTCAATTCAGTAGCCTCTCTACCCACTCATCATACAACTGGAATCAGCTCAGACGTTAGGAGTATGGGACCTTTCTCGCTTCAAAAAACGACTGTTGGGACGACGATTGCGGTCGTTATCGTTAGGATAACAGTGATAATTATCGATTTCACGTATGATAAGAGATTGAAAAGCGCAATTTTTTACGTAAAACGTGATCATGCGAGTGGAAACAATTATTCAGATCATTATGATGATGATGATGATGATGATGATGATGATGATGATGATGTGAGAACTATTTCCAGTTTTTTACAATGTGCTAAGACATCGTGTGCTCAGGTCGGGGGAGGGGAGGGGTATTGGTTGGTTTTGATTTCATTCGATTTGATTTGTTTGTTTTGTTTATTTCAGAGCATTTCGCCGAAGCTTACATTCCCCACACTGACGTAGATAATTCCAGTGTGGGTTCATAGTAGTCGACAGCTTTCACAGACGTAACTTTCTGTTTTACCAGTCATGATTGTTGTTTTTCATTGTGATCACGCCTGACAGCCAGATTTGTCTAAAAGGTGACAAACCAAAACAAACAAAACCAGAGACATTGTTGAAAAGCAAACAGCAGTTACAATTACATTTCTTACGAGAAAAACAGTAAATATCGGTAATGTCTTCAAAGGACATCATTATTCTAGCAATGAAGTCGGGTTATCAACAACGTAGAGTTTTGACGTCTGTAAGTGCCCATAGACGATGCCTCTACACAACCGAAATCAGTGTCATAATTAACCAGGGAGACAACTGTCTCCTCGCGGTATTCTAACACTAATGATTTCCCCTTGTCTGGCGCCGAAAAAAAATTAGTAGGCTGCTGGCACGTCGTGTGGCTGATTTGCTTGTGCTTCGTTACTGTGGGTTCTGAACAGGGATGGTGGTCGGTAGGGGTTCTCTTTATTAAGCCTAGTGACTGGTACCAGAATGAAAAAAAAATTAGTTAAGTGTCAAAAACATCCGTGACTATAGACAAGGTGGACTTTGGATCAGGAAGGGATGATGGGAAAGGAAGCACTCAGGACAATGGAGGAACAAGGAACGTTACCTATCGATTATGTTTTGGTTCTGTCTCATCCTCCGTCTACACCCCCCCCCCCCCCCCCCACCTTTGCCCTTTCCTTCCTTTGCTCTTCCTGATCTACCTTTCCCAACTAGCACCTTTACCCCATACTGTTCATTCTGGCTTCTTCTTCCATACATAAACTCACCTCGGTTGTGTGCCGTGGCAGCCCAGCTACTGCTTTCCACAGGAACAAATCAGCATCGAGCCGCCATAAAGCAAGTGACCAAAAGAGACACTGCTCCGTTGCTAAGTCTTCTCAGAGGTGTTCAGCAGTTCCCCGTTCTGATCCAACACAAGCAAGACTCTCCCACCAAGCTCTTTTCTAGCCAAAATAATTGTTTGGTCGGAGAGCCAAAGTGGAAAAGCATCCCTTTCGGATAAGCCCTATCACGCTCGTCCATCGACGATCCCCATAAACCTGCCGATACCGAGCGCTTTGACGAGCCATTCACGTGCGCTGCAGACTGCACACCATGAAATTAATGCGCCAAGGTCCTGCTTAAGGACTCGCGTATTCACAGAGTGTGCTTAAGGACTCGCGTATTCACAGTGTGTGCTTAAGGACTCGCGTATTCACAGAGTGTGCTTAAGGACTCGCGTATTCACAGAGTGGCATAATAATCAGATTGTGTTGAGAACTGTTTTCATGTGTCTGAAAGTTGATTCTCCTCCTCGTTTTCTTTCATACAGCCATCAAGGGTTCCAAGCAGACAGACTAACATCAAAGGAATGGATTTAAAGATAGGGTCACGTGTGAGTGAAAAGGCCTGAAATGTGACGTCAGCTAAAGGGGAAGACTATGAATGATGTAATCTTTGGAAATCCCTCCGAACAAGTGAAATGATAGGAAGGTGTAAGGGACGTTCTTTAGATCAGTCTTAAGTTGATCATCAAATGCTTAAATCTGTGCTAGGCCTCAGCATACTTACATGATTATATAGGGATCCGGTACAACATCCTAATTGTGGCGGGTGGCCTGCAACTGGTAGATACGAAAACTCAGGTCATCACTGTGGAAGGGAAAAGGAAGACCACGTCATTTGGGATTTTTAGAAAATGATAGTCGGGGAAAACCAG
>JADBJO010009969.1:30000-32500 GCA_016801955.1 Conus betulinus
ACCACGAAGAAAGATTATTTTAAAAAGAAAATACGATTTATATAATGACACACAGTAATCCCCCTCCACCCCCCATATGGACGATTGCATGCCATAGTATCGTCTGCTTTACAAGCGATCAAATGAGAATTGGGTCAGTGCTTCCTTCTGTACTTTCTCTGATCACTGTAAGAGAGAAAGCGCGTGAGGGTGCCCGCATACTGGCAAGTACGGAGAACAGCATCTCCCCAAGCGTGGAACTGGCACTATGTAAATCAACACGTGCAATGCGCGAGGCTGTGGGAAAGAATGAGCTGGCTACATCCGCAAGGTGGTGTGCATTGCTGTTAGCTTACGGCCAGCTGTTAGCGTAAGAAGCCCACCGACGTTTTGTGACACTTCCACTCATTTCCTTTCAGTCCTGGTTCCAGTTATTAGGCCGGACAAAGAGACTCCAAACCTGTCATCAGCTCCATTCTGTCGTAGCTGTCCTTTTTCTCCTTGTTAACAGCCATTCAGAAAACCACTGTAACGAAGCACAAGCCAGCAGTCTGAGACGTGCAAGCACCCTACTAATATTACTTACCACCAGACAGGGGAGATCATTAGCGTTAGACCGCCAAGGAACTCAGTCGTCTCCCCCAGTCAATCATGACGCTTGACTTTGGATACGGAAAGCCATCATCTACGGGCACGCATAGGCTTCAAAAGCCCACAATGCAAAAAAAACAAACAAACAAAAAAAAACAACAACCCCCCCCCCCCCCCCCCCCCCATCCTTTCCTACAGCAGTGACTCTCTGTAAGAAAATATTGAGGTTTTTTTCCCCCCTGAAAATTGTGGTCATCACTGATATTGTTGGTTCACCATGACTCGTTCCCCCCTCAGAAAACCAAGCAGGTTTTAGAAGCACGCATTCAACGCTTGACCATGCTTTTGTTCTTAAATCATTGATTGACATGTTTGCAATCAACAATGGGAAATTATACTGTGCTTTTATTGATTACAGAAAGGCATTTGATTCTATTTGGAGGCATGCTTTATGGCACAAACTGATGAGTCAAGGCATATATGGGAAAATACTGCACGTTGTAATCAATATGTATGATCAAATAAAATCGTGCATTTTTCTAAATGGTCAAAAATCAGAGTTCTTCGGCAGTTTTTAGGGGAGTTCGTCAAGGAGAAAACCTTTCACCCTTATTGTTTTTCATTATTTTGAATGATCTACAACAGTTCCTTATTGACAATACTGTTCTACTCTAGAATGTGATTTATCGCAAGAGTGGAAACTTGAACAGTTTATTAAAATTGCTTGTATTGTTATATGCTGATGATACAATTTTATTGGCAAATTCTAAATCAGCTTTGCAAAAAGAACTTAATGCCTTACATATATATTGCACGCAATGGCAATTAGAAGTAAATCCAAAGAAAACAAAAATAGTTGTCTTTCATGGTCGAAATAGTATGCGTGAATTTTTTTTCTTTGGGAATGAAAAAATAGAGGTTCTTAATTCAATGAAATACTTAGGCATCGAGTTCAGCAGAACAGGTTCTTTTTACAAAGCAAAAAAAATGTGCTTATAATCAGGCTCTCAAAGCAATGTTTTCATTATTACAAACTGCAAGGAAGCAGAAATTGCCAATTGATGTTTGCATACAATTATTTTATTCCATAGTTGTACCTGTGTTGTTGTATGGGTTGTGAAATTTGGGGTTATGAAAATGTTGATATATTAGAAAAATTTACAGTTACGTTTTTTAAAGTATTTATTTAGATTAAATAAAACTACAATGACTTCAATGATTTATGGTGAAACCGGAATCTATCCTTTATCTGTACTGATTAAAGTGAGAATGATAAGGTTCTGGGCTAACTTAGTTGTTCCTGATTCTAAGAAGTATTCAAGCAAAGTATATAATATCTCACATGAACTATATACAAAACGAATTTTCGTTTCACCATGGCTTAGTTATGTTAAAAGCATTTTATTTGAAACTGGTTTTGATTGTGTTTGGGAATCTCATTCATTCACAAACAGAAGTAACTTATGTAAGTGTGTTAAAAAGGAGTTGCAAAATAATTATGCTCGTGATTGGCGCAGTTCTCTTGAAAACAGCAACAAGTGTGTATTCTATAAAAGTGTAAAGACTGTCTTTGGAAAAGAACATTATATTTCTACCTTACCAGAGATTTTATATTATATCTTATTTAAATTTAGATGTAGTAACCATAAATTGCAAATTGAAATTGGAAGACACCATAATGTTCCAAGAGAATTGCGTATTTGTCGTAACTGTGAAATGGGTGAAATTGGAGATGAATTTCATTGCATCATGGAATGTCCAAAATATAATGAACTTTCGTGAAAAAATTCATCCCTAAAAAATATCTAAAAACCAAAGTCTGTTTTCAGCTTTTGTAATTTATTTCAAAAAGGAAGACGCATTTGTTTGAATATTAGTAAGTTTCTAAAAAAATGGGAAGATTGTTTAATGAGATCATTACAGTTCACCA
>JADBJO010009969.1:37500-40000 GCA_016801955.1 Conus betulinus
AAGACGGACACTGAGCGGGGCCATGGAAACGTCTCTCCTCTGTCCAACATCATTTCCCACTCCCTCTCTGCACTCAACACACGCACGCCCCTCCTCTAAACCTCTCTCTTCCTACTGTTACATCTCTCTCTCTCTCTCTCTCTCTCTCTCTCTCTCTCTCTCTCTCTCTCTCTCTCCTCTCTCTCTCTCCTCTCTCTCTCTCTCTCTCTCTCTCTCTCTCTCTCCTCATCTCCTCCCTTTCTTCCAGGAATCCTAAGAATCTTTCAGCATTCTGTTCAGTTTTGCTTCTTCCCCAGGCTTCCAAATCTCGGTTTCCATTCACGACTTTTTAGTTTCATCAAGGCTAATCGAATGACATCTTCCTTTTATCTATTTTGACGGATCATTTTAGAACAGGACTAAAGAAAAATCCGATTGCATAATTTGTGTCTACATTGGCTGCTCTCACACGACTATGCATACACGCGTTCAGGGAGGCATAGACAAACGTACACACACACACACCACACACACACACACACACACACACACACACACACACACACACACACACACACACACACGTGAGCGCACATACATATTGTCTTAATGCAACATACGCACATCGAGAGAGAGAGAGAGAGAGAGAGAGAGAGAGAGGAGAGAGAGAGAGAGAGAGAGAGGAGAGAGAGAGAGAGAGAGGAGCATAGGATAGCATAGGATAGGAAAATATAGCATAGCATGCCATAGCACAGCATAGCATAGCATAGTGTAGTGTAGGTAACGTAAAGTGGCGTGAAGTAGCGTAGCGTAAGATAGTCTAGTCTAGTCTAGTCTAGTACAGTAAGGCATGGCATGGCATGGCATGGCATGGCATGGCATAGCATAGCATAGCATAGCATGGCATAGCATGACATGACATAGCATAGCGTAGCGCAGCATAGCAGGAGACGAAAACGTAGCAACTAATTCAATGTGTCCTAGTCTTGGTCCAGCTCACCAACTACCTCAAGATAATGATCTGAAGTCCACGCAACAGAGACCTTCCACACGTTCTGATCAAGACTGACAACATGAAGGGAGTGCTGAGGGAGAGGTGGCACCTCTCTCTAAAAGGACACTGACGTGAGAAGTCAGTGTCAGGCGACGCAGTCAGCCTTCCAGCCCAATATGAATAACGTCAGGTCTAGCCTGTGTCGCCGGGGGTACGGCTTCTGGAGACAGTGGGGGCGGTCGGCGATGGAGCGCTGCCTGACTATGGCACCGTGCTCTGACAAACCATGTTTGGGGTCGGCATGGTGGGCGCCCCTCTCAGGGGTTGGGCTGAAGAATTGCTCTCTCGGCACGTAGTTAGTGAGGACTTTCTCTGGGACCCATGTAGTGCTCCAGCGACGTCCGGCTAGACATCCTGCCACCAAAACTACAGACTTCGGTCTGGGACACCATGTCTTTTAGGGCTTCTGGACAAGACATAAAAATCACCTCTACGAATCCAGGAACTTCTCATTGGCACTGTCTGACCCTGTCCATCAGCACGAATTAGTTCCATTTGCAGCCTGAAAGAGCAGGCAATAGGTCTAGCAGGAACCCTTTTGTTGGATTTACAGATCAGATTGCAATCAGTCTGCAATTAAATAAAACTGTGCGTCTCTGGTAAAGTCACCTCTTCGGTATTGAAACTAAGCCCTTCATTGCCTGTTCGCAGTTATTTGCTCTTAATCAGTGTTGTCAGGTTCTATCGTTGTTTCTTCATGCTGCCCAAAGGACAGAGGTTTGGCAGGAAGTAGATATGACGTGGAGGACGAGGGCAAGGCGGAATGGGAGATGGGGATGGGAAGGAGTTAGGAAGGGGTAACGATGGGGACTGCATTAGCTGGACTGGATAAAACGAGTGTTGACTCTCTCTCTCTCTCTCTCTCTCTCTCTCCCCCCCTCTCTCTCTCTCTCTCTCTCTCTCTCTCTCTCACACACACACACACACACACACACACACACACACACACACACACACACACACACACACACACACACACACACACACACATACATGCATACGTGTCCAGTCAGTCAGTCAGTCAGTCAGTCACTCACTCACTCATTACACACACACACACACACACACGCGCGCGCGCACGCACACATACACACATGCACATGTGTGTGCGCGCGCGCACACACACACATACACACACACGCGCACACGCAGACACATATAAAGCACACACACACACACATGCGTGCGTGCGCGTGCACGCACACACACATGCTCACAGATACAGACAGACACAGACACACACACAACACACACACACACACACACACACACACACACACACACACACACACACACACACACACACACGCACACACAAAAGACCTGATGCAGCTGAAAACAGCCATAAATACCTCTCCACAGAAATGACTTCAAGAAGGATGCAGCCAACATCAAAAACACCGGTTTCAGGCAGTCAGTCACGTCAGCTGCCAAGAATGACCGGTGCTGGAGTTGTAGACAGGAGAC
>JADBJO010009969.1:47500-50000 GCA_016801955.1 Conus betulinus
TTACCATCACCCTCACATTTCCCCACGTTACCATCACCCTCACATTACCCCACGTACCATCTCCTCTTATTACCCCACGTTACAATAACCCTCACATTTCCCCACATTACCATCACCCTCACATTACCCCACGTTACCATCACCCTCACATTACCCCCCACGTTACCATCACCGCCACATTACCCCATGTTACCATCACCCTCACATTACCCCACGTTACCATCACCCTCATATTACCCACGTTACCATCAACCTCACATTACCCCACGTTACCATCACCCTCTTATTACCCCACGTTACAATAACCCTCACATTTCCCCACATTACCATCACCCTCACATTACCCCACGTTCCCATCAGCCTCATATTACCCCCACATTACCATCACCCTCATATTACTCCTCGTTACCGTCACCCTGACATTGCCCCACGTTACCACCATCCTCACATTATCCCACGTTACCATCACCCTCACATTACCTCCACGTTACCATCAACCTTACATTACCCCTTGTTACCATCACCCTCACATTACGCACGCACGCACGCACGCACGCACGCACGCACGCACGCACGCACGCACCACACACACACACACACACACACACACACACACACACACACACACACACACGAAGGGAACATTATACTTTCTCGCCCTCAAATCTGTAGTAAGGCCAGTCATGGCTATCATAGTGGTCTCCTGAATTCAATGACGTTTGATATACGATCCCACTTCAACAAATCACCTTATCATCTAAACTGAACGGAAAGCTGTGGAAGCGCATATACACGCTCACTACGTGTTAACCTCCGTGATATGTAGATAAATCATCGGTTTTTCATCCTCTCATGACCTCGTGAATCTCAAATCAGTAATGGAGAGATAGGGATCAAATTGTACAGTCAAAAAACAAGAAGTCTTTAAAAGGAAAATAAAATGAGAGTTAAACTACTACCAGCGTCATTTGACAGCAAAAGAAAAAGGGTTGTCTTGTGTTTTAGAGGCCTGTGTCAACTTTGTCATGAAGTCTGGCTTTTGGGGGGTTAACATGAAATGGACCCGGCGGCGTAACAGCCCATTCTTAACCCCCCCCCCCACTTACCCCGGGGTAAGTCTGGGCTAGCCTGCTTTTACGCCCGGGGGGTCAGGACTAAGGACTAGCTGGAATATACCCCCTCCTCCCCCCCCCCCCCCCCCCCCCCCCGTGTTGGAACTGACCCCCAGTCATCTACATTGTACAAGGTACACAGGAGACACTAATTAGCTGTAAAAATAGTTAAAATGTCTGATATACATTAAAGTGACCAATGGTCAGTGACACTGACCACTGGTTGTCTGCATTGCACAAGGTATACAAACACTCATGAGCCACTGATTAACTGTAAAATAGTCGAAACATCTGATTTATGTCATAGTAACCAGTGGTCAGTGGCACTGACCACCAGTCGTCTGCGTTGTACAAGGTACACAGATATTCAGGAGACTATAAATTAGCTGTGAAATAGTTAAAAAAATCTCCGATATACGTCATAACGACTAGTAGTCAGTGGCACTGACCACAAGTAATCGACATTGTGCAAGGTACACACAAACACTCGGGAAACACTAATTAGCTGTTAAATAGTTAAAAATCTCCGATTTACGTCATAATGACCAGTGGTCAGTGGCACTGACCACTAGTCATCATGCATTGTACAAGCTAAGGTACACAGGTACTCAAGAGACTCTAAACAGCTGTAAAATAGTTAAAGGAGGCAAAACCGGGATGAAGCAACAACGGTACTTGGTCACAACGACACGTGGTCACAACGACATTTTGTCACAACTACGCTTGGTCACACTGGCACTTGGTCACATTGGCATGTAGCTGTCTTTCTTCCCACGCATGCTCGGGCGTACTCACACACCCGAATATTGACCCACACGTGTGTAAGCTAGCGCGAGAAATGTTAATACGTATCTGTTAGTGAAACAGGGTGTGTGTGGGGGGGGGGGGGGGGAGGGGTGGGGAAGTAGGAGGTCCATCTATTGAGAAGAGCCTAGAACTACACTTTGTCTAAATCCAACTGACTGTATATAGGAAATGGGAGAGGGAGGGGGTGTAATATACAGGCTAACACAATTTTTTTAAAGGCGGGGTGTGCGTGTTGGGAAAAGGCAGAGGAAGACCCTGGATAACCCTCTCTGAATTGAAGGGTGTGGGGTGGGGTGGAGGAAGATTCTAAATAGTCCTGGATTGACTCTGTGTGTGTGTGGGGGGGGGGGGGGGGGGGGTAAATCCAGGCGGGGGGGAGGGGGGGTAAATTCCAACTGGGGGGGGGGGGGGGGGGGGGATAAGTTCTAGCTAGTCCTAGAATGACCCCCAGGGGTAAAAATACAGGCTAGCCCAGACTTACCCCGGGGGGTAAGTTCCAGAGGGAGGGTAAGAACGGGCTGTTACACGGGTTTTGGTTTTGAAATCCTCCTACGATTCCGTTTCTTCAGATTCAACTCAAG
>JADBJO010009969.1:55000-60000 GCA_016801955.1 Conus betulinus
GCATTCCTTTTCCATACAGAGCAGTGAATGGCATTCTTTCTCCATACAGAGCAGTGAATGGCATTCCTTTTCCATAGAGAGCAGTGAATGGCATTCCTTTTCCATACAGAGCAGTGAGTGGCATTCCTTTTCCAGATTCAGAGCAGTGAATAGCATCGCTTTTCCATACAGAGCTGTGAATGGCATTCCTTTTCCATACAGAGCAGCGAATGGCATTCCATTTTCATACAGAGCTGTGAATGGCATTCCTTTTCCATACAGAGCAGTGAATGGCATTCCATTTCCATACAGACCAGTGAATGGCATTCCATTTCCATACAGACCAGTGAATGGCATTCCTTTTCCATACAGAGCAGTGAATGGCATTCCATTTCCATACAGAGCAGTGAATGGCATTCCTTTTCCATACAGAGCAGTGAATGGCATTTCGTTTCCATACAGAGCAGTGAATGGCATTCCTTTTCCATATGGAGCAGTAATGACATTCCGTTTCCATACAGAACTGTGAATGGCATTCCTTTTTCCATACAGAGCTGTGAATGGCATTCCTTTTCCATACAGAGCAGTGAATGGTATTTCCTTTTCCATACAGCGCAGTGAATGGCATTCTTTTTCCGTATAGAGCAGTGAATGACATTCTTTTTCCTTATAGAGCAGTGAATGGCATTCCTTTTCCATACGGAGCAGTGACTGGCATTCCATTTCCATGCAGAGCAGTGAATGGCATTCCTTTTCCCATACAGAGCAGTGAATGGCATTCCTTTTCCATACAGAGCTGTGAATGGCATTCCTTTTCCATACGGAGCAGTGACTGGCATTCCATTTCCATGCAGAGCAGTGAATGGCATTCCGTTTCCATACAGAGCAGTGAATGGCATTCCTTTCCATACAGAGCAGTGAATGGCATTCCTTTTCCATATTCAGAGCGGTGAAGAAGGCTCAGGGGATCAGTCCTTTAAGACAGGCTTGTGTAGTGCTGATCTGTCAATCTGAGGAAGATCTGTGTTGTAGCTTACTGTCTGGTGAAAATGTACAGTAGAGCTTACTGTCTGGGCTGTTAATGTCTGAATGACTGCGGGGGAGGATCGTTGGTATTGACTGATTTTGTGGTTCCAGACGGATTGACTGTCACTGGACACGATATTTGAAGATTGATTTTTACTGAGGTTTACTGCATGCACTGAAGAATAATGCAGCCTGTATTCTATGTACCTCGTGTTCTGTTATGAAAACAACAACAACAAAACAAAACAACAACAACAACAGCAACAGCAACAACAACAACAACAACAGCAACAACAACAACAAAACCCTGGGTCTGTTTATAACGCGATGGGCATATGGAATATTCATCGTTAATTTCTTATTTATTTTCAGTGCTGATGGTTAAATTAAATATCATGCAGCAGTGTCGACAAACACACTACGTTTTTTGTTTATGCTAGAGTTCTTACGTCATGTTTATGACTTACGTGATCTTGTGATGAATACATCATAGCCAATAATTAACTTGAAGAACAGAAAAATGATGGGAGTATACTCAAGGAAATAGAGAATGTGTCGAGAATAATGTAATGAATTTGCAATGTCATATCTGCAATGAGGTTGCAATGCCATATATGTAAGGATATTGCAATGTCATGTAAGCAATGAGACTGCAATGTCATATATGTAATGAGATTGCAATGCCATAGATGTAATGAGGTTGCAATGTGGTACATGTAATGATATTGCAATGTCATGTACGTAATGAGATTGCAATGTCGTATATGTGATGAGATTGCAATGTCATAGATGTAATGAGGTTGCAATGTGGTACATGTAATGATATTGCAATGTCATGTACGTAATGAGACTGCAATGCCATATATGCAATGAGGTTGCAATATCATAGATGTAATGAGGTTGCAATGTGGTACATGTAATGACATTGCAACGTCATGTACGTAATGAGATTGCAATGCCATATATGCAATGAAATTGCAATGTCATAGATGTAATGAGGTTGCAAAGCATGCCTATAGTGTTGACACAGGCACAGAATGGCAAGCGCCGTGAAGCGATTTGCTTCGTTGCTCTGGAACTATGTGTCCCCTCTATCATTCCGCCTCCTTCTATGTCTGTGTGTCTGTCAGTCAGTCACGCAGAGATGATTATAAGCTATTTGTAACGAAATGTTACGAAAGTTTGACAGATTTATCAGTGATATAATACGGCTTAAGTCAAAGTGCGTGTAACACCCCATCTCCTTTCAATACCCACCTGTTCCATCTTCACACACAAGCGCACACACAAGCGCGCGCGCACGGGCGCGCACACACTCACGCGCACATTTTGAAATAATTTCTTATAAATCGTACCAAACAGTAGTAGAAATAAGTCTTGTTGATGGTGGCGGTGATGTTGGCGTTGTTACTGTTAGTGGCAATGGTGTGTGTGTGTGTGTGTGTGTGTGTGTGTGTGTGTGTGTGTGTGTGTGTGTGTGTGTGTGTGTGTGTGTGTGTGTGTGTGTGGTGTGTGTTGGGGGGGGGGGGGGGGGGTACACCCATAACATCAGTCATTCGGTCACTGATCACTTTTCGCTCATTTTTTTTTTTCTTTTTTTTTATAGACATGAAGTTTTGTGAGACTTTTGTCTGTCTTTCTTTCTTTTTTTCTTTTCTTTCTTTATTTTTTTTTTGCGTTGAACAAGGTCAGTTGTACATGTCGAGGAGGAATATTTCAATGTTAGTCTTGGAATCTAACAATGACGGAATTTGGTGATATATTGCAGGGGGATTGTTCCATTCTTTACTGCCATTAAAAGAAAAACTCATTTAAAGAAATACACGTTAGGTTTAGGAACGATAGCTCTGGCAGACTGACGTTGGTGCTGGAAACAAATCATTGACTTAAGGTACTGTGGACAGGCATTATAAAAAACTTTATACATAAGAATTAATGCATTAAAATCTAAAATACAAATGAAGGGGCAGGATCCCATGCTGTTTACATGTATTGTGCTCCGATGTACCTGCAGATTTCACGTCGTTTATCAGCTTAATGGCACGTTTCTGTGAGGAAAAAAAAGGCTTTAGAGTAGAAGAAGCAAATTTTTTCCTAAATAACAGAGCAGTGGCCAAGACTACTCTAAATAAAGGCAAAGTAAAAGATCCGTCTCGAACAGACATCACGAAGGTGTTTTATCTGTGATAACTGGAACACGCTGGATGAAACCTGCGTTATAAGGCTACGATCATGTTTCCTACTATGACAGATTTTGATCAATGATGGCTCCTAGCAATTTGTGCTTAGCCACTTGCTTGATAACAGCATCTTTATAGTTTATTTTCAGTGTGGTTTTTCCCCAACCAGTATTATCATACCAATGCCAACACACTTTACGACAATGATCACCCTCCAACAGTACTGTTTACTTTTCCAATAATACTGTTTATATGAGTTTCCTTCCCTCCTCCTGTGTATGCCTATGTGCAGGTGGAGAGATGTGAGCTTCCTCCCCCCTCTTTCTTCAACCTGCCCTCTCTTTCTTTTTTTCTTCTTGTTTTTTTTTTTCCCAGCAGCACTGATAGCCCGTCACCCATAGATCGCTTTCATTCCTTTCCTATCATTATCATCATTAGCAACATCCCCACATATGACTATTATCATCATGATCATCGCGCACTAGTTGTTTTGTTGTTGTTGTTGCTGTTGTTGTTGTTGTTGTTCCATTTCTATTCCTTGTACTAAGCACTATTATCGATATACCATAATCACTATCATTACTAATGTAGCATACCATTAAACAATAATTGCAAAACAAACAAACAAACAAACAAACAACCCTGCTATTCTACTACCCTCCAACACCTTTACTTTCTCTCCTTCGGTGTTTATCCACTATTAACACAACAATTTTTTTTATCGTACTATTATTACCAGAAAATTAACAATATTTCTCCTCTTGTTATTTCCATGTTTTCATCATCGTCACTATTATCATCATTATTGCTGTTGTTACCATTGTCAGTATTGTCATCACTATTATATAACTCCCATCAGCCCTTTCTGAACAGACTCGTTTTCATCCAGCACCCATTTTGCGTTTTGAATATGAGACGATATGTCATTTGCTCGCGTTGAATTATGAGACGATGTTGTCTTTTCCTGAAGAAGTCCCAAGAGGTCGAAATCCTTTGTGTTTTGTCCTTTTCCTGAAGAAGTCCCAAGAGGTCGAAATCCTGTTTTGTCTGCATCTGTCTGGCATTGTCTGGAACTCATGCCCTTCCGTTTCAAAATTATCGAATAGAATTCAACATCTGAAGACACGAACAAAATTAGTATTGAACTCCGGACAAAACCAACTAGCAAACAGAGAAGCGTAGCACCAAATGAGAAAGAGTGTCAAAGTGTCAAAGAAGAAACTGTGTCACCGTTCACAATCATTCAAAGGAAAGCAATATACACAACATGTTCACGCGAAGAACGGTTTGCAGTAAATGAATGGACTAATCGACGACGTCCATTTACTAAAAATGTATAAAAACCAAGTAAAGTCAAAATTATTTTTTTGAGCTGACGCAGGCAAACAATCCTGTCATATATCCTCAACTGGAAGAAGAAGAAAGAAGAAGAAGAAGAAGAAGAGAAGAAGAAGAAGAAGAAGAAGAAGAAGAGACGAAGAAGAAGAAGAAGACACTAGAGAACCTAGTGAATAAGAAGACACTAGAGAACCTTTTTTTTCTTTCCATCCAACCATCCATCCACCATTCACAATCCAAACTCACATCAACATTTGACGTTCGCCGAAAAAAAAAAAAACAAAAAAAACAAAACAAAACAAAACAACCCCCCCAAAAAAAAAAAAAAAAACAACAAAACAACAAACAAACAAACAAACAAAAAAAAAAACGACACTGTACTCGACACCACAGAAATATGCTGAGCAAGGTGAAAAGAACTAATCACGACATGAAGACGTCAATACACCCACGTGTGCTCTTCATTAGCATAATTAT
>JADBJO010009969.1:72500-77579 GCA_016801955.1 Conus betulinus
AATGAACAGCACCTTCTCCTCTCCCCCCCCCCCCCCCTCCCGCCCGCCCCGCCTTTTTTTTTTTTCCTCCTCATGTACCATGAAAATTATATGGAAATATTTTGTTAATTTCCGTTCTGTGTTCATGGCAAAAAGTACAGGAAAAGTCACGCTGGGGAATGTTTCGTGTGTGTGTGTGTGTGTGTGTGTGTGTGTGTGTGTGTGTGTGTGTGTGTGTGTGTGTGTGTGTGCGTGCGTGCGTGCGTGCGTGCGTGCGTGCGCGCGTAAGTGCGTGCGTGCGTGTGCGTGCGTGTGCGTGCGTGCGTGCGTGCGTGCGTATGTGTGTGTGTGTGTGTGTGTGTGTGTGTGTGTGTGTGTGTGTGTGTGTGTACACTCGTCTCAGATTAAAAGAAAAGCTATCAAATAATCAACACGACTCTGTGGATTAATATGTGAGAAAAGTCATCTATAGTTCACTGCAGACTGTTACCCTCAGAAAACAAGGTTGGATTCATGAAGACAGTACCTGCGCCACCAACGTCATAGCGACCGGCAGTCTATGATAAATGTCGGTGCGTTCGTCCTAGACTGCCTTGGAAAGGACAGAGAGGTGCGTGGCGTGCTTCCAAGCTGACAAATAGGCTGGTTCGGTTGGATGGAGACGTCACGTTTCTATGTCCTCATCCGAGACTAATAAGGGTCTCTGCAAAAGTACACCGCAGCTGCCATTCGCTGATGTGGCTAATTTTTTTTTTTCTCTTGCTTGGTATCATGTGAACCTATCAGATGTCTACCAGAGAACTGGTTTTGTAATGTTAGTGACCGGTGATGAGGATGGTGGTGATAAGTGGGGGTTCATGGAGGGGGGTGGGGGGAGGTTGCAGCAGGTAATGGTGGTGGTAGTTTTTTATCAGGGGGAGGTGGTGCTAAGGGTGGTGGTGGTGGTTGTGTGTGTGTGTGTGTGTGTGTGTGTGTGTGTGTGTGTGTGTGTGTGTGTGTGTGTGTGCGCGCGCGAGCGCGCGCGCGCGCGCGTGTGCGTGTGTCTCTGTGTGTTTATGTATGTGTGTGTGTGTGTGTGTGTGTGTGTGTGTGTGTGTGTGTGTGCGTGTGTGCGTGCGCGCGCGCGCGCGCGCGCGTGTGTGTGTGTGTGTGTGTGTGTTGTGTGTTGTGTGTGTGTGTGTGTGTGTGTGTGTGTGTGTGTGTGTGTGTGTGTGTGTGTGTGTGTGTGTGTGTGTTGTGTGTGTGTGTGTGTGTGTGTGTGCGCGTGTGTGTGTTGTGCTTGCGCCTTTGATTGTTTATGGGAAATGAATGTTCAGAAGATGCCTTAGGGACAACAACAATAACAAGAACAAGAGCAATAACATCAACAACAACAGCTCACACATGTTTTCATCTTTCCTTAATGAATGAATTTGATATTGAATGACCAAAAAGTGGAATCTATAGAATACGATGGCTCCTTAAAGTAACTGGAATATTTTGGGGTTTTCGCAGATGATGTCAAAGTATTTTCTGATACTGAGATTCCGTTACTTTGTCAGTTTTGTTCCCGAACGAGAAGTTCACTTCTGGATCTGAATGTTGATTGGGATAAAAGTAGTACATTCGGTGGAATTGTGGACATTAACGTTACAACTTGTTGCAAATATCTTGGAGAAATTCTCACCACCAAACTCAGTTGAAAAGCCGCTTGGCAAGAGAGGGATGTAGAAAACGTACTAAACATTTTAGAGCTATGACATTTACAAAAATATGTTATTCATTTTACTACCAGTTATATGATACACAACTCGAAATTATCTAAACATACGCAGCAGAATTCAGCGGTCCTGTTGAGAAGAAGCAGGCAAAGATCCCCTACACATGAACCGAATAACTTTACCATAATGCATCGCTCTTCTTTTTAAACATAGTTGCCTGCGGTTGAGAGTGGAGGACATTTCCTAAGAATCTGGGACAGGCAGATGCTGACTGAGAATCTAGCAGACATTAAGAGTGTCAGATACTGGTCAGAAACTACTAAGCTGCCAATGACAAAGAATGTATGCAAACATATAAAATGCTGTTATGATAACATGAAGAAGGAAATCAAAATTGAAGAAGGCATTGTAAGAACGTTTTTTTTTTTTTTTTTAATTTTCATTTTGTTTTTACCGAGAACGGATTTGGTATTGTTTGGATAAGCCAGGCAATTGGAAGCGTGCGTCTACCTCATGTATATGTAGATGAATATGAATATGTATATGCTGTCAGTTCGTATTAACAAAAGTGCCTCTCCTATAGAGAAAAAAAATGAATAAAAGAAAGTTTGGTAAGCTTACTTCTCATTAAGAAGGACTTTTTTTTCGGGCTAACGTATGTCTCATCCATTCAAAACAAGAAGAATCGACAATGATGAAAACTCTTTAAATAGATACTATTGGGGTGGGGGGGGGGGGGGGTGGGGGGGTGGGGGGTGGGGGGGGGGGGTGGGGCGGAATAGCTCAGATGGGTAGAGCGCCGGACTCGTGATCCTGGTGGGGTTGTGGGTTCGAATTTTGGTACAGGGGGGATTTTCCCCTCGGAGTTTAACCTTGTTTCTGACTCCATTCCTCACACAGTCCTTCGAGTGAGACTATGAACCGAGGTTCCGTGTGTGAACACACGCACAACATCTTGCACACACGTAAAATCCCATCACCAGCTTTCAGAAGAGAAGGCCAGTTTGGCCGTTGGTATGGATGACACGTTACACATAGCATGCACCTTCCCCGAAGATGGAGTATGGCTGCCTTAATGGCGGGATAAAAATAGTCATACACACAAAACTCCACTTCCTGTCTATACAGGCAGTGTCCGCGGACGCAGAAAGAAAGAAAGAAAGATACTATAGAAAAGCATTTATTGCAGACCATGAAAGAGATATTTTATATTTGGCACGCTGTAAAAAGCTCTGACGACGAACACACTTTCATTCTTGTTTTGCCCTGCATATAATTCGCCCTGAATTAAATGACATATGTTATATTCAGTTTTTTTCTGAATGACTTGGGAATATCTACTCCCGCATCTTAAAATGAAGAAGCCATGATATTGCTATTTTTTTTTTTTTTTTTTGTCAGAGGCACATAACATATGGACAGACAATTCTATCAAAGACACTCTGAGGAACTTTGAGGAATCCAAGTGATATAAACGTAAGAATATAAACAAAAATGAAGTTGAATAATCGGGGCACAGGCTGCAATTCAAATGCTGAAATAAAGGACAAATTCTTGTGGCCGAACTTTCGAGCCTGACATCTAATATTCCTTTTCCCTCGTCTTTCTGCGTACGTACGTAGTGTGGCATCTCAAATGAAAACTGATTGATGTTTTTTGTTTCGTCGCTTTTTGGCTTTTGCTTCTTACTTGAGCTGTTAAAAGGTAAGGCCAGTTTTAATGCTTTAGTGCCAGAGAGAGAGAGAGAGAGAGAGAGAGAGAGAGAGAGAGAGAGAGAGAGAGAGAGAGAGAGGATCTGTGTGTGTTGGGGTGGGATGGAAGGAGCGGGGGTTGGAACGATGGGCAACTACGGACTCCGCAGAAATCTAAACCATTCCAGGCAATGGGTACAAACACACTCCATTTCACAAGCTGAGAGATCTGTATGGGTATATCCAGTTACAATCTGCCGTCAAAATACCACAAGTACATAATTTGTTAATATAACACGCTTTTTTTTTTTTCTTCTCTGTGTTTTTGTTGCATGATTCGCATGATACAGGAGAATGAGACACGGAGGAAAACTACGAACGCCCACTAGGAATATAAACACCTGTCTACTTGAGCATCCCTTCTTAGGGTTTGGTTCCAGTGTCATTCCAACCAGGAAAGATTAGGGTGCTGGAGCGCCATGATAATGTACATCACCCTGTTCACACAAACACGGGTGCAGCTCGTGTGTCTTATGTCCCACGCTCGCCCCTCAACAGATCAACCGCCTTTACCTCTGTCTCAGAGGCTTGGTGTGTGTTTCCTACAAACCTGCAAATGTGGACTACACGACACTCTGGTGCTACAGCTCTTGGTGCGTTGGGAGAGAGAGAGAGAGAGAGAGAGAGAGAGAGAGAGAGAGAGAGAGAGAGAAGAGAGATTCTTCTGTCTTATTCATCTGATAACGCACGTTTATCCCTTATTCTACGGCCATTTCCTACCCACCATCCCAGAAGGCCTTCAATCAACATGTCTGTCTTGTTTGTTTCTGTCTGTCTGTCTGTCTGTCTGTCTGTCTGTCTCTCTCGCTCTCTCAATCTGTGTGTGTGTGTGTGTGTGTGTGTGTGTGTGTGGTGTGTGTGTGTGTGTGTGTGTGTGTGTGTGTATGTTGTGTGCGTGTTAGTGTGTTGTGTGTGTGTGTGTGTGTGTGTGTGTGTGTGTGTGTGTGTGTTTGTGTGTGTGTGTGTGCTCTGTGTCTGTCTGTCTGTCTGTCGCTCTGTCTCTGTCTCTTTCCAAGTTCTTATCCCTTTCATAAACCATCTACGCTCATTTTTTTTGTAAATCTCCCAAAACCCTTATCGGAATCTCTTAGGATTGGTCTGCGTTTCCTACAAACTGGCTAATGTGGGCTTCTATTGCGTCATAAGAATGCACATTCACATCCTGTTGTTACTGTAGCTCTTGACGCGTGAGAAAAGAGTGCTGACCATCTTCTTATTCCTCGTAAAACCACCCCTCAAGACCCCGAATCTCCACCCCTCCGTCTCTCTCCTAACTCCCGCTCTTTGCCTCCTCCTTCCCCCCTTCTTCTTCTTCTGTTTTTCTCCTCCTCCCTCCTCCTCCTCTTTTTTTCTATATTTATTATGATTAATCATCACCACCACAAAACACCACCACCACCAACACCACCACCACCACCATCATCATCATCAATCAAATTCATCATTAGTATATTTAGTAGTAGTAGTAGTATCCTCCTACTAATATTATTGTTAATTATTATTATTACTAACGACTATCATTCTTATTAATACTCTTATTTTTGTTCCGTGCTATTGTATTGCTGTTGTTGTTGTTGTTGTTGTTGATGTTGTTGTGTTGTTGATCTTCTCTTTCTTCTTCTTCTTCTTCTCTCTCGATTCCCACCCAT
>JADBJO010009970.1:0-5000 GCA_016801955.1 Conus betulinus
TGATGGATGGATTGATTGATTGGTTGATTGAGGGATGGATTGATTGATTGGTGGTGATCTTTTAGCCATGAAGATCCACATCAGTATGGCTACCAAAGATTATTTGGACTCCACGAACAACTACGTCATCATCCCTCGAGGCCAAATTGATGTTAAGGTCAGTGCAACACACACACACACACACACACACACACACACACACACACACACACACACACACATACCTACACACACGCGCGCGCGCACGCGCGCGCGCGCACACACACCCGCACACACACACACCACACACACACACATACACGCGCGCACACACGCACGCACGCACACATACACGCGGACACGCGCGCCTACGCACACACACACATACACGAGCTCGCGCGCACCTGCGCGCGAACCTGCAAGCGCATGGGCATGCGCGCGCTCACGTGCGTTTGGTTTTGTATGGTTGTGTGTGTGTGTGTGTGTGTGTGTGTGTGTGTGTGTGTGTGTGTGTGTGTGTGTGTGTGTGTGTTTGAGCGAGTGTGTGTGTGTGTGTGTGTGTGTGTGTGTGTGTGTGTGTGTGTGTGTGTGTGTGTGTGTGTGTTCTTCAGTTGACAGACAAAAAGAAACCCGTGTGCCTCTGTGTGTGTGTATGTGCGTGAGAGAGAGAAACACTCAGAGAGAGAGAGAGAGAGAGACAGACAGACAGACAGACAGACAGACAGACAGACAGAGAGCGACAGACAGACAGACAGACAGACAGACAGACAGACAGAGAGAGAGAGAGAGAGAGAGAGAGAGAGAGAGAGAGAGAGAGAGACAGAGAGAGATTCGCAATATCAGATCGGAACTCTTTTGAGGAAGTGTAGGTGACATGGGATTGGTTTCACTGTCATAGGAAGGTGGTAATGATGACAGATTCGTGGGAACTTTCGTTTCAGTGAGACAGCGACATCAGACTTCTTAGGAACTGTGGTAGCGAAAAAAAAAAAGAAGAAGAAATATTGGAGCAGACCGATGCGAGTGATGGTTAGAAGAGAGTGCATTGTTGATTCCAGATTTATTAGAAGTTTTGTGGGGCGGTGCTGGTCGCATCAGATTCATATATATGTATTGTTGTAGGACGTTATGTTTCCTTGACGTTATATTCTCGGGGAATATCGTAGTAGAGTTTCAGTGATGGAACTATCTTGGTGACTGTTGTATAAGGGTGTTGGTGATTGAGCGATCTTTGTGACTGTTTTAGAAGGGTGTTGGTGACCGTTGTAGAAGGAAGTTGAAGAATGGACAATCATGGTGAGTGTTGTAGAAGGAGGTTGGAGAACGGACAGTCATGGTGACTGTTGTAGAAGGGTGTTAGTGATTGAGTGATGTTGGTGACTGTTGTAGAAGGAGGTTGGAGAATGGACAATCATGGTGACTGTTGTAGAGGGGTGTTGGTGACGAAACGATCTTAGTGACTGTTACAGAAGGGTGTTTCGTGATTGAACATTCTTGGTGACTGTTGTAGGAGAATGTTGGTGATGGAACGATGTTGGTGACTGTTTTAGAAGGGGCTAAGTATAGAACGATCTTATTGACTGTTGTAGAAGGGTGTTGTGATGGGATGAACAATCTTGGTGACTGTTGTAGAAGGGAGTAAATCATGGAACAATTTTGGTGACTGTTGTAGAAGGGTGTAGGTGATGGAACGATCTTATTGACTGTTCTAGAAGGGTATTAATGATGGAACAACCTTGGTAATTATTGTGGAAAAGTACAGGTGGCGGAATCTTGGTGACTGTTGTAGAAGGGTGTAGGTGATGGAACGATCGTATTGACTGTTCTAGAAGGGTATTGATGACGGAACAACCTTGGTAATTATGTAGAAAAGTACAGGTGACGGAATCTTGGTGACTGTTGTAGAAGGGTGTTGGTGATGGAACTATCCGAGTGACTGTTGTAGAAGGGTGTTGATGATGGAATCATCTTAGAGACCGTCGAAAGAGGATACTGATGATGAAATAATATCAGGGACTGTCGCAGAAGGGTGTTGGTAATGACAGATTCACTATGACTTTTAGAAGCAAGATGTTGTTGTGGCATGTCCTCCGGATTGCCGTAGGAAAGTGGTGTTCACTATATATTCTTAAGGACTATTGTAGGAAGTTATAGCTGTCTCTGTAGTATGTTCTTCGGGACTGTCGTAAGGGGGGGGGGGGGGGGGGGGGGGGGGCTTTAATGGTTTATTCTTAGGGACTCTCGCTAGAGCATATTGTTGATGGTATATTCTTAAGGACTAACATAGGAGGGTGTTGGTGATGGCAGATTCTTCTGGACTGCTGTAGAAAGGCATCTTTGATGATTTGCAAGTAAAAGAGTTGTATTGATAATATGAATATGGAAACTGTAGCAAAAGGGGTTGCAGTAGGGGTGGGGCCACGACACAGGGCCCTGGTAAGGCTTTCGACACATTTAACAGTCCTCTTACGATAATATAAAACTAACAACAATGTAACTACTCACACAAAAGATCATTTTGCCCGTCCATTTCACGATGGCTGAGCTATTGGCACCTTCAAGCTAATTACTCTAGACTGCACTGTCTCTCCATTCATCTGTATATCTGCTAGTATGTGTGGAAGGTAGTTTGGCATTTTCATGCAACACATCCAGACGGAATTTTCTTCTTCGTCGTCGTCTTTCGGCGTCGTCGGTCGTCTTCTTCTTCTTCTTCTTCTTCTTCTTCTTGTCTTCGTCTTCGTCTTTCTTCTTCTTCTTCTTCTTCTTCTTCTTCTTCTTCTTTTTTCTTCTTCTTCTTCTTCTTCTTCTTCTTCTCTTCTTCTTTTTTCCTTCTTCTTCTTCTTCTTCTGTCTTCTTCTTCTCCTTCCTCCTCCTTCGTCTTTGTCTTCGTCTTCTCTTTCTTTTCTTCTTCTTCTCTCTTCTTCTCTCTCTCTCTCTCTCTCTCTCTCTCTCTCTCTCTCTTTTTTTTTTTTAAAGGAGGAATATAATAATCAGTATATCAGTATAAGCAGTGTTGTTAACTTTGCTGACCCTGACTGATGCCTCGTGCATGCAGGGCAAAGGTCTGATGGACACCTTCTGGCTGGAAAGGCCGCAAGGACATGGGCGAGGCCAACGACAGCATGGTGTGCATGTGGAAGCCCAAGAAGCGGGCCCGCCCAGCCGCCTCCTCCGCCTCCGCCGCCACGCTCAGCAACATCTCCGAGACCTCCTCCGCAGAGCCCCCTTCCTCCTGCCCGACCCCTTCGCAGGGCACCAGGGACAGCCAAAGTCAAGGTGAGACGTCCACCTCGCAGCCGTCCGACGTGCCTGGGGCTTCTGAGACTGTGTCTTCTTGCGTGGATTCCGCCGCGCAGGATCGTGGGAAGAGTCCAGAACCTGGTTCACTCCCTGGGCAGATTCTGGGCACCATAGAGGAAGTGACCAGCCTGTCTTCGAGTGAGAAAGTACCAGAAATGTCTGTGGCTGAAGATGGGGTAGCTTCAAGACCTGTTGGACGGGAGATGACTTCCCCGTCATCGAGAGAGGACGCTGTGGCAGCTACGCCTGTAGAATCCTGTCAGCAGATTGTTGTGGATTTGACAGTCTCAGACAGTACAGAAAACGATGGTGGTGTTACCAGGAATTCGGTCAGCACAGTTCCTCTCTTATCAGGTGATGAAATACGTTCAGATAACAGCACAACAGTAAAGCAAATAAATGAAGTAGAAGGGAGAGATTTGACGTTAAAAGATGTACGTGTTTTAGAGGAAGGGCAAGACGTCCCCTGGTCTGACGTCATCGCCATTTACCCAGCATTCTTTGCCCCACCTCATTATAAATGACGAACCGTTTACACAACAGGACTCAAATAAAGACGTACCACTTCCTGTTCAAACGCCATCGCAGAGTTCTAACCCACACAACCATTCAGTAACGTTTGACATTTCAGAAAACATAGCTTCATGTTATTAAAGACTCAAATGACGTTTCACAGAGAACGCACTCGCGTTGCATCGGCTCAAATCACGTGTCAGAAAACGCGTGACTCAAACAGCACAACAAAGACATTTATCGGTTCGAAGAATGAGCCGCCACGCCACGACCCACACTTGGGCAACATGGCCGGCCTTTCTAGCAACTCCCTCCACACCAGACTCAACGGTATCTTCCCATCAGATCCTCTGCCATCAGACCGAAGCGTCCGGGACACCAAGACCAGCACTGTTATCACAGTCTGTGAGTCCGAGGACAGACAAGACACTGTTGGCTCGTAGGTCCGTCACACACGACCCGCGAGACAAGGCTTCGTACCCAAATGCATCGTATGGCATGGTGCTTGTGGTGTTCCCCGTCTGACTTAGTTCTTTTTGGAAACCGATTTTGAACTTCTTCGCGCATTCTCTCACATCTTGAAATGCTGTTATGTGGCGAAGTATGTTTCTAGGATATGGCATCACGATTCGACTTATGGCGCTGCAGCAGCCATGTGATTATGCCTCACTTTGAAAAACAAAGGGCAGACAAGAGCTGAACGAGCTCGCTTCAATTTATCACAAAGCTAGAAAGTTTTTGTTTCGGATCAGTATATTTCATGGCCATTTGATTTGTGGGGTTCAGTGCAGGAGAGGAGAGAAACAGGCTCCTAATTTATATACTTGGATCTTTCTGATGATTAATTTTGTGCATCAGTTGCATTGGTTGGAAGAGGTATGAAACTGCTGAAGCCTGGAGACTTTTGTTGTGGGGTGTTCTACTGTGCGAGTTTCATTTTACACAACAGCCCTAAAGTACTCGTTTTTTTCTGATTTTTCTTATAACTTACTGGAGCGCGTGTTTCACCTGAAAATATTGCTGTTGAATACAGACCTTATGATGACAACCGTAAGCTGTGTATCGTTTGGAAATTTGCCATTCAATACAGTCTTTGCAAAGATGAGAGACATGATCACCTAGTAACAATGCCGTGTAATAATTCTCTACGGTGGTGAGAGCAAAACGTGGTTCGTCCAGAAACACTGCCGTACAGCGCAGGCCTT
>JADBJO010009970.1:10000-12500 GCA_016801955.1 Conus betulinus
GTTTGAATCTGAAAAAGAAGCATGGTAGATGTACCAGCACAATTTGGTGTTTACGAGGTCAAAGTCTGGCCGTTTCTGAGCAACGAGATATAGTAAGCTGGTGCAGGATTGCTTCCAGCTGGTTTGTTTGGCAGGACAGTAGTTGTCTGGGTCTTACCCGCACCTTCGGGTGTATCCGATGCACCGAAAGTCATACAGGTCACTGAAAACAAACCTGACCACCGAGTTACAAAATAGTTGTTCAAAAATCAATTTTTTAAATTCAGTGTTACAAAATTACACATGTACGCAGCATGTGCTTGATGTATCTAAGTTCAAGATTGCGAAAAAGAACCGGTACTCACATAAACGGAAACGAATATAAACGGAAACGAACACTCAAATCTTTTTTTTTTTTTTTTTACTCCTGATTCCAAATTGCAAAATAGACAGGTCTCGGGTGTAGAGGCATCACATAACATTTTGTGATAATCACAGAAGCAGTTCAGGTATTTCTATACAACAAAATAGCAACAGGATCTGCTCCATATTGCTTTTCATCACTTTTGTTCGCTTGATCACCATATATCATGCAGATCTTCACACAGTACACACACACACACACACACACACACACACACACACACACACACACACACACATACACACACACCGCATGTTTACAATCTGTAATCTATCTAAGCGCAGAAACCTGTTAAAAACGTGTCAAAAACAGGTACAAACCTGACACTAAAAAAGAAAATTAACCGTTTTTTTTTTGTTTGTTTGTTTGTTCGTTCGTTCGTTCGTTTGTTTGTTTGTTTGTTTGTTTGTTTGTTTATTAAGATTCGAAACAAAACGTTCCTTTTAAAACTGTGCAGATTTGATATTAAGCAATCAGCTTAAACGTGAAGCGAATCCTGCATCACTGGGAAAGAGACTGAAATTGAGCGGTTATTGAAATTAAGCAGCTGAAATAATCCCCTAAGCAGAGAGAAAGTGACGTTGGCCGCGACGACAGAGAATGTAAAATTTACGGTCGTTGGGGGGACGTGATGAGGCAGCCGCCGTTTCTCTCCAGGCTCTTCTGTTGGTGGCTGTCGTGAGGAGATCTGACATGGTCATTTTGGTCCAGTCCTTTATATTTTTCGGACCAGCTCTTTCTCTGCCGTCCTCGTCTGCGCCCTCCTTCAACGGTACCTTGCAGGATGGTTTCTGGAGAGGGTGTTGTGATGAATAATGTGGCCAAACCATGCCATCTTCTGTCGTTTGACGGTTGCCAGAAGTGGTTCGTGGGGCCCAACTAAGTTAGTGACGTAGTGATTAGTGATAGTGACTCGATATATTAAAAACAAACAAACGTCTCTGCGATGAGTCAGTGTGGCCGTACTCCTGAGCGTTGAAGTGAACCAGTTCTACTTATTACAAGATCAAATGAAAATCAGCGAATATACATTCCGTGCCCAGGCCGTGACGTCAGCTAATGTCGCTGCGTCCATCGTCGGCATTTTAATCTGCAGCGTGATTCGTCATAACTCCAAGGTCTGCGCTAAATTGATAGAAGCCAGGCCCCCTACGATACTCGGGGGTAGAGATGGAAGTTACTTCATACGGCTCGAAAAGTGTTCTCATCATCGGCACCATATAGTTATGTGATTTCGCCTGGACTGTCAGTCAGCTTCGTACTCATAGCTGAACCCCTTGCGACTAATTTTGATTTTCGTGCTTACTGAAGCATCGTTTCATGTAACATAAAGCTGCCCAGAGTTTCCATCCCTTGGCTGTCATTTTAGAAAATGGCCACACTTTTGAAAAAAAAAAAAAAAAGTACAGCAGATTTTGTATTTCAAAAAAATGTCACTAAAATTACAGGACATGAAAAGGGATGCAATAAACTGCAAAACTTGCATTACTGACCCAGCAAATCTGAATGGAATTGGTGAATAATTAATTTATAAATCGGTCTATATTATTTGTGGTATTGTAACTCAGTCTTAGAGCTGTTTAACAAGGGAAATGATGAAGCCACGACTTCAACAAATTCATGAGTTTAGAATGCACTCTGAACCCATATGTTACCAGAAAACTGCGCAACTTTACGAAACAAATACAACGCATGCATGCCTGCATGCATGCATGCATACATACGTACATACATACATGCATACATACATACATACATACATACATACATATATATATATATACACACGCACTTACATACACACACGAGGTTCATGGATTAGAACGTTACTACGTGTGCTAACATCAGAATATTTCGTTCACGCCATTCAAACAAGAACGTTCAATCTGAAAGAGCTGTGCGTTTGAGCAGCTGAGTGAAGGCTCTGACGCATTCGAACGGACCAACACGCTGTGTTTGTTGCTTTCAACTATCTTTCGTTGTGTTCGTTCCCGGCGGGTCTCTTACAACTCGACTGCTAAACATGAATTTTAACGCAAAGCCCATCTTTTGACTGTCATTTCCATTGAAATGACATGAAAAAGAGGCATGCAGCAT
>JADBJO010009970.1:35000-37500 GCA_016801955.1 Conus betulinus
ATATATATTGAATTATAAAACAAAGCTTGCTCTTATGTCTAAGATTATAGAAATAGAGGGGTGATAAGCCTTCATATCTGCAGTGGTAGATGATTCTGCCTAACTGACAGTATGTGCTTGAGTGGGTGAATGGGGAATAAATAAATGCTTCTCAAAATGAACCTTCAGCAAGCTTATAGTCTCCAAAAGGGAGACCCATCTCCAATGGGGAAAAACTCACTAACATATACTCCTGGTCAGATACCGGTATTTCGAAACCTGATTGTTTCTCTTCAGTGACCGTGGAAAGTGGTAATTTGACTCCTCTGCCTTTTCGGTTTTAAGAAGAATGCTATACCAGAAAAAGGCTGGTGTGCAATACCATAGTATGTTTGTTGAGTTTTTCAAAAAAACTAACTAAAGGTGCCACCTAAGAAGCAAAGGAAAATCATGAAAGAGCAAAACAAGCTACATTTTCTTGTAAAAAGTAGAAAATATGAAAAGATAACCTTAAGACACAAGTGCTGAGGGCCAGTTTGGAATGAATCCGCAAGGGACTAAATTACAATGAAACAATAAATTCCAAGGATAAGTACCGAGCACCATTCCAGCAACTTACAGAGCAGCTAGGTGTTGCAATGACTGCAAGAAATATTGAATTATAAACAAAGCTTGCTTGGATTCATTCCAAGAACTGGCCCTCAGACTTGTGTCTTAAGAGGTTATCTTTTCATATTTTCTCTTTTTCACACAGAAAATGTAGCTTGTTTTGCTCTTTCATGATTTTCTTTTGCTTCTTAGGTGGCACCTTTAGTTAGTTTTTTTGAAAGCTCAACAAACATACTATGGTATTGCACACTAGCCTTTTTCTGGTATAGCATTCTTCTTAAAACCGAAAAGGCAGAGGAGTCAAATTACCACTTTCCGCGGTCACTGAGGAGAAACAATCAGGTTTCGAAATACCGGTATCTGACCAGGAGTTATATGTTAGTGAGCTTTCTCCCCATTGGAGATGGTCTCCTGCTTTGGAGACTATAAGCTTGCTGAAGGTTCATTTTGAGAAGCATTTATTTATTCCCCATTCACCCACTCAAGTACATACTGTCATAGGCAGAATCATCTACCACTGCAGATATGAAGGCTTATCACCCCCCTATTTCTATATATATATATATATATATATATATATATATATATATATGTATGTATGTGTGTGTGTGTGTGTGTGCCAGTGCAGCATAACTCGAATAGAAATGTACCTGTGAGGCCTTATTTTCATCAGTGTATTTCTTTTCCATTTGCTAGACATGGTATGAGTGGGGTGGGATGGTTGTGGGGGTATAAAGCCCTGAAAACCGTCTTTAAGCTAGGTCAAAACCAGAGATGTAGAGGGAACAGGATAAGTATCGTGTCTCACTTTCCCACTGTTCACATTCGACGGAGTCCCGTTCGTTCACGCAGGCTGCTATTCATTCCGGGCACCATGCGGGTTTGAGAGAATTGCTCAGTTAGCTAGGGTACCTGTCCTCATGCTGTCCCCACCTCAAACCCCACATCCTCCTCCATTCCCCTGTTCCTCTTCCCCTTTACTCTGTACTCCACCCCCCCCACCCCTGTCCCCCCTTCTTCCTTTTCCCCGTCCCTCCCCCCATCACCCTCTCCCCCCCCCCCCCCCACCTCCCCATGTTGCCGGGCCTTTGACCCCCTCCACCTGCCTTTCTAGCCCCCGACCCACTCCCGTCGCCTTTGCCTAAGACCTGTTCCTAATCCCTTGAAGAAAAAGAAAAACGGAGAAACTGGGGACTGAATATACATGGATGAATTAAAGCACCAATATCAAACTCAAAACATTTCTCTGAATGCTTATGTCGGTGTTACTTATTTTGTAATTCATTATGTTGTTGATCTGTTCACTTTGTTTTCTTTGATATTGTTTGAGGTTGGTTTTTTTTGTTGTTGTTTTTTTGTTTTGTTTTGTTTTGTTTTGTTTTTTAGCAGGCCTACATTTGACTGTTTTTCCATTTATTTTCGTAATGAGGCAGAAGAGAGGGTTGTAGGATCGAAGAGACTGGGGAAGCGGGGAAGCTGGGGGGGGGGGGGGGGGGGGGGGGGGGGGGGGGGGGGGGGGGGGGGGGGGGGGATGGGAGACAGGTAGAGAAGATTAACAGTAGTTCCCATATAGATATGGGTCTAGTAATCATCAATTGCAGGAGCATCACGCCTTACATTTCAGTAACACACACACACACACACACACACACACACACACACACACACACACACTCACTCACACACACACACATACACACACACACACACACACACACACACACACACACACACACATATATATATATATATATATATATATATATATATGATTTTTAAAAAAAAAAACATAAAAAGCAATAAAACATATATGAATCAGCGAAGAAGAATTCATATAAATCAACACCAACAACAACATAATCAAACATAAACTCAAAAACAACACCAAACTCACCCTAAGCAGCCTTTGAGC
>JADBJO010009970.1:55000-60000 GCA_016801955.1 Conus betulinus
ATTACTGCGGCATCGCGTGAGGGGCCATAGGACCGGAGACTTTTGATCATGGTCGATGAGGATCAGGTCGGAGACGATGATGCTACGGGAGTTCACATCTGGCTGGAGACCGCATGACGGGGCTGTACACCAGGGGTTCCCTTTCATGATATACCCCGATGTCAACCGGGCCCGGGAGGTACAGACACCTGCAGCGTTGGTCAAGAAATTGGAGCAATTTTTCTTTTTAAGGAACGCATCCATTAAGTGGATGAAACTCGGCTGTGTGGAACTCGTCTTCCTAGCTGAGCCTGCAACACACTACACTCTGAGCAGGAGCGGGGCAAGACACACACACAACAAAAAAAAAGAAAACGAAAAAAAGAAAAAAAAAAAAAAGAAGAAAAAAAAAAAAGAGAAAAACCTTACTAATAAAAAGCTTTTAATCTTGGCCCTACCCGAACCCGTGATCTCCTGGATCACAGGCCCTGACGCTAACCACTGGGCCAAGGTGTTTGGCCTTGGTCTGTATCCCAGCTGACCGAGGAATTCTCATGACTAAAGGAAGTATAAAGTGTGATGATGGTGCAAAGAGGAGGAGAAAAAAAAAACAAATCTGGATCTTTTGTCTTGTTTTGTTGGGTGCCTTTCTGCTTTTGACTATTTTTTTTCCCTGCTGCCTGGATTTGAATGTCTTGACGTTGCGGCAGTCCTGATTTGGGGAAGTGAAGTGCGATCGACAGGATTCTAATAAATCGTAAAAAAAAGTGAATGCTGACGTTTACATTGGCCACAAACACGCTCAGCCATATAAACACACATCAATCTCTCCTTCTCTCTGTCTCTCTCTTCACACACACACACACACACACACACACACACACACACACACACCACACACACACACACCATGCTCTCTCTCTCTCTCTCTCTCTCTCTCTCTCTCACACACACACACACACACACACACGCACGCACACACACACACACACACACACACACACACGCGCGCGCAGAGAGAGAGAGAGAGAGAGAGAGAGAGAGAGAGAGAGAGAGAGAGAGAGAGAGAGAGACAATCAAACCTAGATGATCATACAGATTCACTCTATGTCCACATGTGAAAAACCAAGCTAAAGATCCAACATCTACAAGGAACATCAACATTGCCTTCAGAACCATGGGCCATCGTCACAAACCAAGCAGCTGCAGCTTCCCTACACATTCTCTTTGAACGTAGTACAAACTTTTTGGTCAGCGTCCCTCTGTCTATAAGGCCGGTTTTGTTTGGAACAATCTCCCACATCAACTCAGATGCTCTTGCCTCTCTGCCCTTTTTAAATCGAGCTTGAGGTCTTTCTTCTTCTCCCATCTGACTTTTATATATATATATAATATATATATATATATATGATATAATATACTATATATATATTATCCCATACGCGCGCGCGCGTGCATGTGTGTGTGTGTGTGTGTGTGTGTGTGTGTGTGTGTGTGTGTGTGTGTGTGTCGGTGCCGTTTTCAGGGAAGTTACATGTATTTGGATGCTTGTTTATCCATCCAATGTACTGTTGTTGTTGCTGCTGCTGCTGCTGCTGCTGTTGTTGTTGTTGTTGTTTGTTTGTCTGTTTGTTTTTGAGAGGAGGGTGACTGGTGGAGAGAAAGTCTTACCTTGAGACTGGATGGCGGTACGTGTGGATGTGGAGCGAGCTTTATCTATTGTGTTTATCTTATGCATTGCTTTTTATTTGTTGTTTGGCTTGTAATTTGATTTGTGTTCTAGTTTACCTTAAACGCTGAAGGCATATAACTAGTTAGGCGTATAAAGGTTCTTAGTAATGGTAATAATATATGAGGAGGGAGGAGGAGGATAATGATGATGGTGATGATTATACTCATGATAATGATAATAATCATGAGAAGAGAAGAAGAAGAAGAAGAAGAAGAAGAAGAAAAATTATACCACCACCACAACAACAACAGGCAAAAACAACAACAACAGCAACAACAACAGACTAATCTGAAAAGTTCCATCTAGACGAACACCCAATTGCTTCAATCACTGAAAGGACAGTATATCCAACGCGTAAACCGATCCAGCCCACATACGGACAATGAAATGACTAAAACACCGGAATGACCAGTTCAAATACAGCATAAACACTAAGAGCCAGGGTGTCACGTTGGTGTGTCTGTCCGATTGAAAACCTAACGACAGAGGTACGGAACACATGCGTGACAGCTGGTGAAAAAAAAACAAAACCAACCAAACCAACCCAACAATATTTCTGAACAAAAGTGCAGATCTGTGGGGTTCCTCAGTGTCGCTAATGCCACGTTACGGTCCGTGCCCTAACTATCGTCGACTCACGTGATTTTTTTTTTTTTTTTTTTTTTTTTTTTTTTTTTAAAGCAGCTTCTCAGATGGAATGATAAAGCCCTGCGCGCTGCAGTGCCATCTCTAGGGCGCGCGAATGAAGGTCGATACATTTCAATTCCATCTCGGTTTCCACGTGATTTCTTGTGGAGTTTTTGGTTCCGTCGACACTTTCCGTTCACTTCGGACTTCTGCCTTGCTAAAAAAAATATTGAGCAGTTTGAAGAAGATTCTCCAGCATACTTTAGTACTGCTGTTATTTTTGTTTTTTGTTTTTTTGGAAAGAGAGAAAGAGAGGACAGAACAGGTTGGCAGGTCACCATGACAAATTCTGCGCGCAGTGTAGCTACACAGACGCAGAGGGAGAGAAACGCACGTGCACACACACATACATAAACACACACACACATACACACTCACGCGCGCGCGCGCACACACACACACACACACACACACACACACACACACACACACACACACACACACACACACACACACACACACAGACACAGACAGAGAGACAGAGAGAGAGAGAGAGAGAGAGAGAGAGAGAGAGAGAGAGAGAGAGAGAGAGAGAGAGAGAGAGAGAGAGAGAGAGAGAGCAGTGCCATTTAGCGAATCATTTCAAAATAGCTGTGCATCTGGTTGAAGTGTCCAAAATAGCCAACATCAAGGAATGAGTAGACCTTCCTGGCGATGTGAAATCTATTTCAGAGACAAACCACACACGTGCTCTCCTTAGCAAGAAGCATTGATTCTGCTGGCCCGTTTCGTTCGCAAGGGCTTTTGTCAGATGCGGACATCTTTTGCGTTTGATCAAAATATAGCACAGACATCACGTCGCCACCTTTTTTTTGTGCCTATTACAGTCACACGTTCAGCCCAGTACAGTGCTAATCTTTTCTGTTGATCTGCTTTGATACTCCTATCACATATGTGTTCTCTCTCCTAGCCATTTATACTCGGTGCGACGCACGCTCTGTAAATGCAGAAGATGTTAGCAGAGGAAATCCTGATCATCTCATGCTGCCCAGTGTCGTCAGCTGAAAACTTGCGACGAGACAAATGGGTCCACCATGCTCCTCGTTGATAACTTTCTGCAGATGGTTCACCATCTTCTGAAGAAAAGCTAAAACGAAGAAGAAGGTAAAATCACACGTCAGATTCATGTGCAGAATTCTTTATCATCATGTGCAGAAGCAGCAGCAGCAGCAGCAGCAATCTTCATCATCATCATCATCCTCATCATCATCATCTTCATCATCATCACCATCACGTTATCCCTATCATCACCATCCCCCCAATCATCATCATCATCATCACCACCATTATCATCGTCAACAATCACCATCATCTTCGTCCATCGTTCATCATCATCATCATCATCATCATCATCATCATCGTCGTCGTCGTCGTCATGTCGTCGTCATCGTCATTGAAACGATGTCGTGTCGTCATCAGACCGCCTCACGTGCACAATTCATGTGTCGTCGTCATTGTCATCGTCGTCGTTCTCGATGTCCCTCCAACATTACACAGCTGTTACGTGTACAATTCTGTATCATAATCTTCTTAGTCTTCTTCGTCGTCGTCGTCATCGTTCTCTTCTTCTTCTTCTTCTTATTATCATTACTTTGTTATTCTTGTTGTTGTTTTTTTTGTTGTTGTTGTTGTTGTTGTTGTTGTGTGTTGTTCTTTTCTCTTCTCTTCTTCTTCTTCATCATGTTATAATCATCATCATCATCATCATTGTTATTATCATCATTATTATTATCATTATGAAATGTTATTAATTTATTGATCTGTTCATTCATGTATTTTTCAGGGTTCAGTGAGATATTGCGGGCTAGACAGGTAGGCCTACTATACCTGTAAACAGTTGGTAGATTAGCTGTTACAGGACGGGTGGGGAGACAAGACAAGGACATGGAAGGGGTATGAAGACTGCACAGACATACATTTAAAAAAAAAATGTCTTTGATTACCTAAAGACGGTAGAGTAGCCTTCAGGTGTGGTCTAAAAGACTTCATTTCATTCGTTTCATGTTATCATTGATTTATTCGTACATTGTCCATATAGACAAATACACACATGCATCAGTATCAGAAGCGTCGGTTAGCACATTACTGTCCGAGATCGTTTCCGGTCTGCAGTCTTGCAACGACCTATGCTGCCAGAACAGAAGGGAACATGTACATTGACGATGACAATGACGATGACAACCTCGACGATGACGAGAAAGACAATAAAAACGATGAGTGTTGTTGAAGCCGCTGTTAACAATACAGATAAACTGTCTAAATACAGAAACTGTACTGATAAGTTCATTTCTTATCATTTTTCTATCACACAGTACATGAAACCCGCTAAAAGGAATTCACATTAATATGTGGTTTTTACACTAAGAAAAAGAAATCAAAACAAAACAAATTGTTGCAAGGAGAAGCAACTGCAGGTGTGAAAATCTAAATCAAAATCTTCAAAAGGTATTTGAAATAACTCCGCCAGACATTTGACAAGATAAGCGATTGCTCCTTCTCCATTTTCGTTGTCCTGAGCGTGAAAACAAATTTGAAATAAATGTTAGCAAACCGCTAAGAGAAACGTGGACAAACGAGTCACTCACAAGACAAAAACACGACG
>JADBJO010009970.1:70000-77576 GCA_016801955.1 Conus betulinus
ATGTATGTACGTGTGTGTGTGTGTGTGTGTGTGAGCGAGCGCGCGCGCGCGCGCGCGCTTGTGTATGTGGTGTTATGTTCATGCACACGCCAGTTGTGAGATGAATGATATAAAATGAACTGCCTTTCTTAAAGGGATGCCCAAGCTTGTAATACTGAAGTTCACGAACTGTGCGTTCTCCGGAAAAAAAACGATGTTTACTTGCGTGCTGCTACTACTACTACTACTACTACTACTACATCTACTGATGCTACTGCTACTACTGGTGGTGGTGGTAGTAGTACGATGAGAGAGAGAGAGAGAGAGAGAGAGAGAGAGAGAGAGAGAGAGAGAGAGAGAGAGAACGTGTGTGTGTGTGTGTGTGTGTGTGTGTGTGTGTGTGTGTGTGTGTGTGTTTTCGAAGTGCGTATTCTGGCAGGTTACTTACTTACTTATCGGGCGCACAATAAAAAGTCCATGCATGTGATTCTGTATACAATGCGACTCGTCAAAAAAAAAAGAAAAAAAAGTAAAATACTAAAACTAATTCCTCTTAAATTTAACTCTTTACTTCTTCATCAACTTTAGAAATTGACTCTGACGCGGTGATGGTCCTAACTAGCGGCTGCCTTCTCCCCCTATATGCCTATGGTGGACTGGATCTTTTTTTTTTTCTCTTAAACTCGTGTATTGTATTCAAAACAGGTCAGACCTCCAACGTTTAGATATAATTATCCCCCTCCCCCTCCTCCGTTCGCCTCATTCCCACGCATTCCTGCTTCCAGAGGTGGGATAAAGCTGACCCCCCCCCCACACACGCGCGCCCACGCCCGTCCCCCCCCCCCCCCCCCCCCCCCCCCCCCCTCACACACACACACACACAAACGAGTTAACATTGGCACTTGTTTTGATCCGTGTATGTCTTATGAAATACTAATGCAAGGAAGAAATTTATAAGCGTGAATACACAAGTGACCGAAAATTCGACTAAGCGTAAAAGACAGCAAGTTTAGTCATTTTCAGAAGGGCAAGATGGCGACGTATTTGAACAAAGACAACAATTTAATGCCAGCAACACTGGTCTGCAATCAGCAGCTTAGTTGCTGACATCATGGCTGTCGAGCCTGAGTGCTAATTAAATTAATTATGCCCGATTACCATAACAAATACCACCGGCTTTGCGTATGGCCATAGCTTGGATCTAGTTATTAATTGCAGAGTGATGAAATATGAATTTACAAAAAAAATTGTCCGCCCTTCAGAGTCATGAGAATAGAGCTCACACACAGACGACGCACACACACACACACACACACACACACACACACACACACACACACACACACACACGCCCTCGCACACACGTACAGACACAGACAGACACACACACACACACACACACACACACACACACACACACACACACACATATGCATACGCACGCACACATGCATGCACGCACGCACGCACACAGACACACATATACAGACAGACGGACACGCGCGCGCACACACACACAACCCTGTTTATGTAAATATAAAAAGTAACCACCCACCTTCCATACTGAAAACAGCGCACACACACACACACACACACACACACACACACACACACACACACACACACACACATACACGCGCGCGCGCGCGCGCGTGCGCGCACATATGTTGAGCAATTAGTGTGTTGAGGGAAAACAAGCGCAAGCTAACAATTACTTCGTCATTACATTAGTGACTTGGCAAAACGGAGGAAAGGGGTGAGGGGGGTAAGAAAAAAAAAATTGTAGTGAAAAAAAAAGCAGGGAAATAGATTACACATGTAAAATCCTTCGCTAGCAGTCACACACACACACACACACACACACACACACACACACACACACCACACATACATATATATATATATATATATATATATATATATATATATATATATATATATATTCATACATGTTGTAGATTTTAAGCCTTATTTGTAAACCTTACCTTTTAACAGATGCCGCTCCCAATACGGTTGAGCACTCTTTTTAAATTGATGTTGGTTATTACAACCATTATCTTAACTGCTCCTTACGTTGAGCGCTTTAAACCAACAAATTTTGAAATGGATAAAATTAATTTTGAACAATCTACTAAAAACATACTTTTCGCCAATCCTCAGTGCTACATGAAAACAATGATAGAACAGACTGAAAAGTTTATCAAAAACATGAGATGGAAAGCATTTTTTCTGTTTAAACCCTATAAATGAAGAACTACTCACCAAAGCTATAAAATTTGCCAAACAAACACACTGAAATATCAGGATCAGAAATGGAAATCATTTTCCATACAAAGAAAACTTTGTTGCATAGCAAAAATGAAATCTGGACCAAGAGCACAAGCAAGAAATCAACTTTTGATGTTACAATGGGATCATATGATGGCGCCGAGACTTGCGAACTTGTCGGACTATTTATGCTATCTAAACATTATATAAAAAAAAAACTGGAAAAACAAATTGGACAGTACAAAGATGACGGCCTTGCTGCGCTGAATGACAACCCTAGAAACATTGAAAATAAGAGAAAAAAAAAAGTGCAAAATCTTCCACAACCAAAATCTAAAAATCACTATAGAAGCAAATAAAAAGATAGTGAACTATCTAGATATATCGTTAGACCTCAACCAACATTGAACTATCTAGATATATCGTTAGACCTCAACCAACATATATATAAAACCATACAAAAAAACCAAACGACACCCCTGTTTATGTAAATATGAAAAGTAGCCACCCACCTTCCATACTGAAAACAATACCCAGAGGCATAAACATGAGACTATCTAACTTGTCATGTAATGAAACAGCATTCAACAACGCTGCAGCTGAATACCAAGAAGCATTACACAAAAGTGGCTACAACTATAAATTACGATATGATCCAGACAATGACACGAGCAGACACAAGAAGAACAGGAAAAGGAAGATAATATGGTACAACCCCCCCATACGACGGAAGAGTTAAGACAAATGTAGGGAAAGAATTCTTCAAAATTCTGACATTCTTTCCCAAAAGAGCACAAACTATTCAAGATATTTAATAAAAGCAATGTCAAATTATCATACTCATGTATACCCAACCTTAAAAACATCATTGACTCAACCAACAAAATGAAAAGCAGTACAGAGAAAAATGAGGGTGAAGAAAGGAAATCCTGCAATTGTACCAAGAAAGAATCAGTGCCCTTTAAGCAACAAATGCCTCTACAACAACATTGTGTATCAAGCCACTGTAACATCAGAGAACGCAGAAGAAACATATATAGGTATTACTGAAAACCAATTTAAAACTAGATATGCAAACCACAAACAGTCATTGAATAAAGAAAGATACAAAAAATGCTAGGATGGAAATGGTTAACAACTGCAGACACAAGTGGAAAATTCCTATCAGTGAGCAGAATTCAAAACGACACGAAAAACACACAGGCAGCACGCGATGACAGACAACACAAGTAGCTATAAAACACTGGCAGCACAGACCCCCTCCCCCCCCCCCCCCCCCCCCCCCCCCCCTCCCCACACACACACACGCACCACACACACACACACACACACACACACACATCCTGACGATTGCGGGCGCTTGAAACAAGTTGTAGATTTTAAGCCTTATTTTTAAACCATACCTTTTAACAAATCTCTCTCTCTCTCTCTCTCTCTCTCTCTCTCTCTCTCTCTATATATATATATATATATATATATATATATATATATGTGTGTGTGTGTGTGTGTGTGTGTGTGTGTGTGTGTGTGTGTGATTTTTTTTCCCCAGTAAGACATAGCTAAAAGACAAAATGTTGCGTTTGTGTTAACATCAGATGACGAACTTGTAATTAAATCAGTCGCGAATCCGTGTGTGTGTGTGTGTGTGTGTGTGTGTGTGTGTTGTGTGTGTGTGTGTGCGTGCGTGCGTGCGTGTGTGTGTGTGTGTGTGTGTGTGTGTGTGTGTGTGTGTGCGCGGGCGCGCGCGCTAGCGCGCACGTGTGTGTCTATGTGCATGTGTGTCTTATTCTATTTCATGCCTAGTTTTCATTACTTTATTACATTTAACTTAATTTTGTTTCTTTTAAATAAATTCCAGTACTCTCTCTCTCTGTCTCTCTCTCTGTCTCTCTCTCTCTCTCTCTCTCTCTCTCTCTCTCTCTTCTCTCTCTCTCTCTGGGTATGTTTTGTTGTCGTTGTTGTTTGTGTATGTAAGAAGCAGTCTGATTCAAAGTGATCATAAGCAATCGTGGAAACATTACTTTAAAGAGTTGATACAGGATGTATTTTTATGGGGAGGGTGTGATTACAGATCAAGATTGGTGCAAACTTGCCCATTTTCAGCAGGGGTGAGAAACGGTTCATCATAAAAGTCAGCACAAGTTTTGAAGTATTAATCTACGAAATACTTATTTGCATATTTTTTCAATTGTCTGCTGAGAGTCATCATACAAGACACATGACGACACGGGGAGAAAATCCGTCTTTGTAGCAAATTGAATAATTAGTACCATAGCTGTGTTCACATCATCAAATTAGGCTCGTGTAGTGTTTCAAGGAGAAGCACAATCGTGGACACATCCTCTCTCTCTCTCTCTCTCTCTCTCTCTCTCTCTCTCTCTCTCTCTCTCTCTCTCTCTCTGTCTGGGAAGAATCTCTTAGAAAAGGGAAAAGAGGTGCTAACAAAATTCTAAAATCCAGAAGAAAATTGAATTGTACTAACTGTGGTATATTTTTGGAAAATATTTGATGCATAGATAAAACCTAATCTTACATAAGCAGCTGAAATTTGGGGCTTGATTGAGAACTCACATAATTATGGAAAAAGTGCATACGTGTGCTATGAAGTCTTTCTTTCCAGTGTCCGTTCATTCATCCAACACTGTTTTCAATGGAGAGAAGGGCAGTTACCCTCTGTATACAAGCACATTTGAGACATGTGTTAAGTACTGGTTGAAGATCTTGAAGCTACTCCAGTCCCGTTTGAGCAGGCAAGCCTATGATATGATGCTTTTACAAATGGAAACAGGTAAAGAAAACTGGGCTCATAAAATAAAGTAAGTTCTGTCAGAACAGGGTGTTGAATTGTAAAGAAAAGTATCGCTGTTTTCTTTTTTAATTTTAAAGATGTGTTTCATTCTGAAAAGTTTCTCAGTGTTATAACAGATAAATGACACGGAATAAATTACGCAAGATTCAGGTTGAGAACTTTAGGTTTTGATGCGAACAGAAGATGGTTTGAATGTGGAACATCCACAGAATCACCTTGTCTTGCATGTAGACACATTACTGACGAAAGAACACTTTCCGCACTGCACATAATCAATTGCGGACAAATCGTTCATTTTTCCTGTAAAACATAGCTTAAAGACAAGATGTTGCATTTGTGTTACCATCAGATGACGAACTTGTTATTAAATCAGTCGCGCAATTCATCGCAGAAGCCTTGAAAATTAGACAGATGAAGGATAGTCAAATTTAGGATAATGCATTATAACAGATATATGAATGAATAATATCATTCATCCAGTGTGGAGGAGATCAGTAAGATACAACATCATCATTTGATTGAGTGGATGGTCGAGCCAGTCTTACAATTTCTGTTTGTTCTTTTTCTTTCTAACGTTACTGTAATACTGCTGTGTGCGAGGACATGGAAAGTACTGGGTTTTCATTGTTTTTGTTAACCTTTGATTTGATACATACTGGAAACAAGTGTGTCCTATTTGTTTGCAAGAAAGGAAGAGAGGTCAATGTTATTGTTCTGTTACCCCCTCCCCCCTTGTCAAAAGACCTCTTTGGTAATGACAGTAAGATATCAAAGTGTCAACAATTCTCTCTCTCTCTCTCTCTCTCTCTCTCTCTCTCTCTCTCGCTCGCTCGCTCGCTCGCTCGCTCGCTCGCTAAATAGTACACGCGCACGCACTCACGCACAGACACACAATAGAGAGAGTATCAAAGCAGGGAGCAAAAACTACAAGCAAATCAGACTATCTTTGTATCCCACAGTCTGCCAGAAAAGCGATACAGTTCACTAAAACAAAACAGAAAAAGAAGAAGAAAGAAAAAAGACCCCTCTGGAAATACATTAGGGAAAAAAAGCTGCAAAATTCTGGATTTGTTGGGTTTTGGTTTGTTTGTTTGCTTTCCTTTTTAGATATTCATGCAAATCAGCTGTAAAATAATGATACAGTTAGTTAAATTAATCAACGTAACTTACTCTATTCAAGAATGATGACTTCTCCTTGATGAATAGAATTAGATTGAATGCCTTTAAAACTAAGTTTAGTGTAAATGTAACATGCTTTTGTGGTGAAGAAAATTACAAAGGCTCGCATTCTGTTTTATTAAACAGCACTGTAAACATCATCTACCTATTTCTTTGTCAGCACTTTAAACATTATCTGCCGATTGTTTTGTTAGTACTTAAAATATTATCTACCTGTGCTGTGTAACTATTCCCGAGAACAGGTTTCAACACATTTGCCACCTATGGGTAAAATTGCATATTCATTACATCATTATGCCCATCATCTCTCTTTTGAGAGTGGAAACGTATATACTCAGTGGTTTTGCTACATTGGTTGGTTCTTTTTCGTGTATGCTCTACAGTTTACTGCTGCTGTTAGCATTATTGTTATAGGCTTCTTAGTTGTTTGCCGTTTGTATTTACTTAATCATTTGCGTTGTGTCTATTTATTTGTTTGTTCATTTATTTATTCATTCATTTTGGTAACAGTCACGTCAGATATCACTCCATATGGATAGACGTTAAATCTAAGAACACGCACGCACGCACACACGCACGCACGCACGCACGCACGCGCGCACGCACGCACGCACGCACACACGCACGCGCGCACGCACTAAACAACACAATGTCGTTTATGATTAAGTGAATGTAAACCTTAAGTCGAAATGGGCTGTTTCTGCAGCATTCCCATTCAAGAACGGGCATGTAGATCGTGTAAGGTTATGGAGGATGAACCACATGTTCTGAACAAATATGCCGTGTGTAATGAATTAAGATCTTTTGTTAACGGCACAGTTTCATTCTATATGTTTAAAACGGTTGTTGACTGGGATGGAAAATGGAACTCATTTCCAATCTTCAAGCTCCACTCAAATGTCAGACTGTTTTCAGTGTAAAATGACCGAACATAGGTGACTCTCAAAAACTTTGCAGCAAACGTTGCAAGTGTTGCCGTTTCCTTTACGTTTTGTGAACACACACATTTTGTTCACTCACTTCATCTGTTATTTATTTGTGCTGTTTATTCGCTTCTGTTTGGTGTTCACAATTCTTTTAAGGGTTCTGCGACAAACAGCCATAGTAAGACAGTCTGAAATGTGTTTCATCCAAATGCGTAGCAGGCAAGAAATGACAGGACCAAAATTTGGAAAAAGAAAGAAAGAAAGAAAGAAACCAAGAAAGGGAGAAAAAAGAAGCGGGGTCAAGGAGAAACGGAATGTGACAGATGTTGGAGAAAAAGCTCAGTGTGAGGGTTAGCATGCTGTAGATAGAGACAATGGGTCAGCTGAACAATCCTTCCTGTTTCTATGCGGTTTC